>JAYRBW010094826.1:0-20641 GCA_036023295.1 Invenusta paracnida | reverse complement strand
TATTGGTACAAATGTCTTCAAGCTGGAAAGTATAAAGTTCCATGAAAAATCAATGGTGCATGTTCAAAATAGACTTTCCTGTATAGCTAAAAATGCACCCCAAGTACCCCAAAAGCAGAGGCCTCAATTGACGTATTGAACAAGACACAAGTGGATAAAGTGACTAAGTTGTTTCGGACAGCACATGCACTTGCAAAAAAGGGATGCCCATTCTCCAATAAATGTAATATTAATTTTTGGGAACTGACATATCCAATGTGGGTGAGACAGGCGAAAAAGTTAGTTAAAAGTCACTCGTCTGGTGGCGAGTAAGAATAAGCCTTCACATCTAATGTACTATGTAGTGCCAGTTAGTTTTTTATGTAAGTATATAGATAACTTCTCTTCCCTGTATGTAACATACTTTCCAATTGGCTGTATGGTCTTCATTTCTCTCTCTCTCTCAAATAAATAGAAACTATCCACTATAAAACACTGCAAATATACAACTAAATATGTACCTATATACAACACCTATGTGTCTATTAGGGGCTAGGTGCTTTAAATGCATAGTAATGGTAATCCATGGTAATGGTCATCTCAACTTTGGATTGTTATGTAACTTAATGCATGATTCCAATATCCAATTACATGTATCTTTTAAATAATTCATGATATACCACTTGTCTTGTAATTCAAGTAGGATATGCATAAAAAATAGAATAAATGAAAACCTTTTTTTTGTAATGGTTGTCACATGAAATCATCTGGCCTTGAGGTTTGCAGATTGTAAAGACTTACAGTACTCGATTCACATGGGAGTGCATTTAAATGAAATTACATCATTCAAGCTTTAATTTGGTATATAACACAAGCCTATAGAGCATATAATTGTTCTCAGAGGAGCTGCTGAACTCTACCATGTAAGTCATGTTCCAGTCTCAAATGGAACTAGCCCTATATTGAGCTAGCAATAAACCAACCTAAAGCATGAAAAACATGCATAATTTGTATTATTTATAAAGCCTAATAATATATATATTGCGATATTGAAACATTAAGCCATGATATCAAACTTTATTTTTTTGCCTTAGTGGAACTCTTATGTGGAATTGCTGATATTGAAAATAATTTTTCTGCATAGATATAAATAATATTTGGTTTATTAATTAATATTGAAAGGTATTATTTAATTTGTATGGTACATTAATTACACTGCACTGTTAATCTTTCTATTCAATTCTTCAACCAAATATTTAATTTTGTTGAATTTTAGTGCTTATGACACAAATTTGCATTTTAGTTGATATTTGATGCTGTATATATACCAACTTTTACCATACTACTATTAACTGTAATGTATAGTCAAGTGTATATAATTACTAATGGACTTAAAAATGCACAGTTCATTTTGATGCTTGTGTGAATGAATCAGTATTTCAATCTTATATTTTAATAAATATTTTTAAAACAGAAAAAATAGTACAAAGAAACATTTTATAAAAAATGATGCTTACAAAGTATTAAATTCTGAAATATAGTTTTGTATTTTATCCTAGTGTAACCTTTTATTGTTTATTTTAAAAAAATTTAAAAGATAAAATTGATAAATAGTTTCATAATATGGTAATTTTATATATGGTAACAAAAGTAGAATAAGCAATGCTACTGCTGCAGTAACACTACTATGGGTGGACTTGAGCACAGATGATGTATTAAAGAAAATAAGAAATATCATGGTGTGCACTATGGTAAGAACAAAAAAGCTATGAATGTTTCTTAATAACAAAGTCAAGATTAAAAAAAAATGCTCCTATCCAACATTGTGAATCACATTATTTGTCAGACCTAACAAGGTCACTATGTTGGATACACATCTTGACACTTGCAATAATGGTGGAAGGAACATGAGAGAAGAACTATGTCAGTAGTGACACACCATTGTTTATCAGAATACAAAAAGCAAACCTAAATATACTTTACAAAAGGAGTGTAGCAATTTGACACAAAAATCATCTTAATAAAGGAGAAAAGAAAAACAGAACTGTATAATCTCTCACTCAGACTACTATGATTGAATGATTGGGTGTGTGATAGTTGGAATTTGTTAAGTTTATGTTTCTTATATCATTACTTGTATTTCTTAGTTTTTATTTTATTGTTTTTTAGTATTTGTAGTATTTTAAAAATATTGTTTAGTATTTTATTAGTGTGTTCCCTGTGATTGTTCTTCTTTAAGTCCCATATTTTCCTATTATTCAAGTGTACTTTTATTATATTTATTTGCTGTGCATACCTGTCTTTTGAGTTATGTAATATGTCAGTCTAACTCTGTTGTGTTAATATTGGTATATAGTTTTATTTATGTATCTATAATTATTTCAATTTTTCTTTTATACATAATTTGTATATAATCCAAATAGATTTTATTGATTTTTAATAAATTACTGATTTGTGTTTTAAATCTAAGTTGTACTTAGGTGGTTTATCAACCAATTTTAAGACTATGTAAATTTATTTTACTTCAAATGATGGACTTATGTTCAATTACAACTGTTATTGAGTCAAATATGTTTCTAAGGCTTTAGTTAAACTACAAAATAAAGTTTTATAAAATTATTAAATGTTTTTTCTGCAATAAGGAAATATTACATTTAATATTAAGTTGCTCTTGAGCAAGCTAGCTCTAACAAGCTTGCTCTTGAAAAAGTTAGTAGAATAATTGTTCAGATTTTCAGTTGTTTTAATTTTTTTAAATTCAATATGTGTTCTTAAGATTATGAACACATCGAATTTGAAAAAAATTTATAATATAATAACTGTTATAATGGTGCCCAAAAGTTAATAATAATGCTGTAATTAATACAAAATTAAATATTATTATCTAGATTATTGATAGATTGGAGTGGACACTTTAAAATAAGAAATTTATATTTTTTTAAATAGTGCTTAACTCTATCCTAACAGGAGGGGGGGGGGAGAATTGTCCCACAATTGTTTTTACTGGCATAATTTAAATAGAAGATACAGTGACATAAGTTTCATAAACTTTACGTATTATTATGTTCCGCAACTTTTAAACCCATTTTTCGAAATTTCTTTAGAAGATTGCAGTTTTAATAAACATATTTGTATTTTTTGCAAATAATTTTGAATACTGAAATTTAGAATAATAAAAACAACAATATTATTTTATTGATTTATAAATATATAATAATATTAGACTAGAGATATATGGGAGGTTAAAATATACACTAGATAAAATAAACAGTTTTATTCCTTTCAGACATAAATAAAACTAAAGCGAATTTTTACAGATAAAAATTAATTTCAACATAAAAATACATTTTTAGTAAATTTTTTAACTCACAAACAGTTCATTTCAAAAAATATATTTTTTGTAATATAAAAAAGCCTAGATCAATGGTTTACCTGGTTATCTAAACAGGAGGGTGAATTATAGGGGTAGTCTAATGTAGTTTAATAACATTTAGAAACTTATAATATGTAACAATATGTAACAATTGTTTATTTGTAAAGATTTATAGTAAATTCAACTAAAATTAAAATATGTATTGAAAAATATAGTAAAATTCAAGTAAGTATTGCAACTACTGGATCAGTCTAGGATGACATTAAAAATATAATGAAATATAATTGTTTTTATTAGTACTACAATATATATTGAAAGCACAAATTATTTGGAAACTGTTGCACTCCAAAATACTGTTTATAATAATGAATATATTGACAAAATGTTCAAATTGCTTTTTTTGCAAAATTGATTTGATTGTTTAGTGAATTTAATGAATTTTTATTATTTTGGTGTGTCATCAGTGGCCTTATACAATTGTTCTTATGATTATAATATAGATTTGAAAAATCTTTATAAAAAGGGAATCTCTGTATTATTATTAAAGATTTTTATGCTTGCAAAACTTTATGGATTATGTTGTTGTTTAGTGAAATTGATTATACAAAAATAATTAATAAACAATACATGACTTAATCACATAAAAATAAAATGTCTTTGTGCAAAACAAATGTTTAGTATGTATATTATCTTTCTTTTGTTATAAGCATATTCTTCTTATTCAGACTCTGGATTAAAATTATTAAAATATCTGGCCATAATGATTTTATCTAATACTTATTATAATATCTCAATATAATCTATTCTGCCTTTTAAATACATGTTAAAATATTTGGTAGGAGCATACATTTTTTGAAAAATTCCATGGTTACCAAATCGTAATTTATGTTCACTTTATAGTAAAGCTTTTCAGAAGCATAATTTAGAATCATAATAATTACTTTCAAAGGAGAAATTTCATCGTATTTAGATCATTATTATACTTTTATAGAAAAGAATCCAGCTTAAGTTTTCTATCTACTAAATTTACCATTTTTTATTAAATTTTTATTCATTACATTTATAAATCATGTATTTATTACTGTTTATTAATTATAACAAAACATGTAACTATTTATAATTCTTGCTGAACATTCTGCCAATATAATATACATATGTTTTAAATTTATTCCTTATATTCAATAAAGAAATTAACAAAAATATGTATTGGAATTAGATGAACTGTTTATAATTTATTTTTATTTAAAAATCATAAACAACAATACTAAAACATCAGAGATAAATGTGTAGTTTACACTATTTACAATTTGTTTGACTAATATGTAATATATGGTGAATTTAAAACATGTATATTATATTGGCAGAATGTTCAGCACGATTTATAAATAGTTACATATTTTTGTTATAATTAATAAACAGTAATAAATGCTTGCAGTTATCACTCAAATAAAAAATTACAATTTATTATTCTTTGGTTTACGAATTCTGCATTTAGTTGTTGAACAAAAAGTTAACTATATTGCAACCATTTTTTATTTATAGTGAATCAGTATAGAATAATATAAAGGGAGAAGGATTATTTATTTTGATCTTACTAAACTCAAATAATAATAAACCCAAATACACAGGTTATGTAATCAGTTACAGTAAATTAGGGTACATATTTCCTGTTAGTAATGGACAACATTTGTAATTTTTATATGTACATTTCTTTCAGATATCACCTTTTCTATTGGTCTTTGCGTGTGCTTGTTTGTTTTTATACCAAACCTTGGATGCTTTAGATGGGAAACAGGCTAGGAGGACTAATTCAAGTTCACCCTTAGGGGAATTGTTTGACCATGGCTGTGACTCTTTTTCAACTGGTATGTATGTAATGGTAAATGAAATGTTTTAATAAAGAATTAATTTCTTTTTATACTTGCTTGTTAGTAAATTTAAGGTTAGTGTACTACAAGTAACAAATATATTTGGTTATTATCCTTAAAATGTATTCAGTGTTTGTAAGGGTCCTTAAAATTACCTCATTCTAAAATTGTACATAAAAAGTCCTTAAATTTAATTCCAGAGCTTCTTAAACAAATTTACTATACAAATAAGACAATTTATAACTTGTATAAATGTTATGAATTATATTCAGAATCAATTCATATTATTTATGTATAATCAAGTATGCTACATATCTGGAAGAGCAAAAGAAGCAGAAAGGGAAGTGGTGACAGGAGGTGGAAGGAGACAAAGAAAACAAAAATAATGAAAGTCGTTTAAGTTGGAAGGGGAAAATTTGCAGGCCAAGATGGATGTCCTCTATGACTAAAGCCTTTGAATCTAAAAATCTCAAGCCAATTCAAATTGAGTTGAAGGTCATACAAAGAGTTGTCCAAACTTTAACACATCTATTAAATCTATACTTCTGTCACTGTTAGATATTTATTGTGTTAATTTTAATTTTTAATAGATACATTGCTACATGTTATAAATATGAAACATAATTTTTGATATTAAAATAGATTTCTAGAATTGTATAAATCTCTCGGAATTTTTATGAAAATGAAGTCCTTAAAATTTGTCCCAGAAAGATTTATGTAATTAAGAATTTTGTACAATACCTGTGTATTAATATATAAATATTGGTATCATTAAGAATATTAAGACATTGAAGATTATATAATAATTTATCAGATGTTGTATTTTAAATTATACATATGGAGTTCATTAAAAGTGATTCCCTAATGTGCATGTAATTAGTAATAATAACACTATGTTTCAATTCCAAACATTTTCTTTTAAAATGGACATTTAGAAAAACTGATAGTACACTATAATTCGTGAGAACGACTGATTCACTGTCAAACGCAATATGGAGAGAAAGCCCGATACAGCTGAAGAAGAAAGTGACACTTTTTAAAATATTACACTGGATCACTTCATCCAGAATTGAGATAGAGTGTCACAAGTGGTGGTGGTTGTGATCGTTGGGGTGTAAGCCCAGCTGCTAAATAGCAATATAACGATGTTAGAACTTCCTTATTCATTCTGGCCTTTAAGACCAGGTCATTTTGGTCCGAAATTATTCGTTGAGCCAAAGTACGCAAAAGAAAAAGATGTGCATAATTGTTCTCTATTGATTAATGTGTATTCGAGTTAAAAAATAATTTTGCATTTAATTCTATTGTAGTGACATAGTATACATACATTGTATCTCTAAAAATAAGATTCCTTACTAAATCAGTTTTTCGTTCTTTTTTTCTTCCAGTTTTTGTTGCATTGGGTACCTGTGTTGCTTGTGGTCTCGGCACTCACCCAGTTCTTATGTTCACTGAAATTATTGTTTCAGTAGCTCTATTCTATATGGCACAGTGGCAATGCTATGTTACGGGTTCTTTGCGATTTGGAAAGTATGTTATACAAGCTAATTCTGATAAGATCTGTGCACATTGAACACGCATATTATATTCTTAAATTTTAGACTTGATGTCACGGAGGCACAAACTGCTATTATGATCATATATCTGTTAACTGCTGTATTTGGACTCGAGTTCTGGTCCAGAAAGGTAAGCTGCTTTTATCATGCTTTCAAGGAAATTGTCTTCTATTCGTTTCTCCAATACTTTTTAAATTTATCGAAGTAACAATTTATATGTATATATGAACTGTTATAGTGACATATATATATATTTCATTTTACTTATTGATGATATTATCTTGTGTCAGTAGCCCTATTTTATATGGAATAATAGCAATTCTATGTTGTGTGTTTGCGATTTGGAAAGTAAGTTTATTTAAGTAAGACCAAAATTTATGATTTTTTAAATTTCACTATATAGAGATTTACTCAGCTAAATTATTTTACTGTACCAAATGACTTGTGGGGTGGTTCAGTTGGTAGATCAGAAGTAAAGATGGCGGCTTCGAACCTCTATTTCCAGACTTTAATTTCTCTAACAGGCCAACAACTGTGTTAGTTGAGTGTTTAGCCGCTTGAAAGGGTTTATTTGACGTTGGTTTATTAGGAAATAGCAAAAATGGCCATAAACCATTGAGCCGAGCCACCTTATGTGATTTTGAAATAAAGCTTACTCGAAATTTCACTGTGAGGTATAATATGCGTATATGACAAAAGGATAAGGATGTGCTAGATTTTATAACTTTAATGCAGATACATGTGTGTTGGTAATTAAGTGCAGAGAGGAAATATTGATTGCGAGATGTATCATAATTTTGTTTGTAAGGAATTTATTATCGGTAAATGAAATAGACAGAGTTTAAGATATTATTATGCGCAGCTGAATTTTGGAAAGTGATCAGCATATCTATTGTTTTTGATATCAAGACAAATTTCCCCCCTGACATTCTGAAAATTCCCACCAGCGGGATATTCGTCTCCAGTTATTTTTAAATTCTTTATATCTTTTAGTATGTAATTATGTTACAATAAAGTATTGTTAATTGATGTATAACTTTTTTATTTGTATTTTAAGTTTACTTAATAATGTGTATTAGTTCTTAATGTATTCTGTTTAACTATAATAACTTAAGATATTTGTAAAAAGCCTTCGTAAGAATGTATCAAAATAGGAAATGGTCAAAATGTTCAAAGCAAGAATGTGAGTAGGCCACCCATGATGTTGTTATGTTCTGTATCAAGGATTTTTTACATTTATAATTTGTTTTATTAGATTTGCAAAAATTTTTTTTTTGATTGCACTCACTCAGTTATATACTGCCGTTTACTTTACATATATCAAAGTGAGAGTTCTGTTTACTTATTCAGGCAAGTTTACTTCTATGAATAATATCAGTGGAATAACCTATTAATATCATAAATAGTATTTGTTGTATCATGATGATTATATTCTTTTTATTTACAATCATATTATTTATATGCTATTTAATCCACCCCACGGTTAGCTTCAATAATGTATTTTACCCTTCACTTCAGCGACATAAATCAAGACTTGAGATCTCTTGTTTGTTCACAGAGTGGTAACTTTATTTTAAAGGCTTTTATTTAATTCTTTATCTTATAAATGGTATGTGTATACTGCTTAACTAGGTGTTCCCAAGCACTGGTTTTAATGCTCTTAATCATTGCTTAGCATTGCTTAGCGCGTGATTTAGTTGACAAATAATGTAGATTTTTATATTTTTACTTAATTGTATATATATCAGGTTTCATAATATTTTATAAAGTATAATAAAAATTTAAATTATTTTATTAAAGGTGTGACATGAATTTTTACTATTCTAATAACAGTTTTCTGATTCTTCTCTTTTTCTACACATTTAGCACATATGTTTTAATTTTTGATATTCAACAAATGAGTTTATGCTTGGAGCTTTGTAGAGCATATATAGGTATTAGTTAGTATTTAACAGCTGGTGAAGTCTTTTTATTATCAGTATGTATGAAGACCGGAGTACAATATCGCCGTTTAGTGTGGCAGAATTGTTTTGTTCTGAGGAGTTGAGTCTTAATTAAAAGAGCCTCATCAAAATTACTAAATCAAGGTATTGTACCAATCATGAGGTACTTTCTACTCATTTATTTTTCATAGGTTACATTTATGCAAGTTTCTGCAATACCTCACTATTCCTCGATACATGAAATATAAATATTTCACATGAAACGAGATGTATTGTAGCCTTCAATCTCAAGATAAGCAAGTTTGAACCTATTATTAGCATTGACGTTAAATTCGACTGATAAGTTAAATCTGCGATGAGATTGAGGGCATAAATTCTTTTAATTCTATTTCTTCCAATTTTTATATTATAATGTTTGTATTCGACATTGTCTGTTATCGTTTTTTACAAGACAATATTATCCTTTCGTATAGTTGCAAGAGTCAAGTTCAATGTAATCAATAACTTTTTTTAGGTGTACGTGTATATGACGGATGTGACTATATACAACACTTTATTGGTCCAGCGTTCAAATCAAGACTACTTACTCCTGGGTTTATCTGGTATTGCGTCTAACACATTAATGTCTATAACTATTATTATTACAAAACGTTACATATTTCGGTGGGGTTTATATATATGTGGGTTTATATGAAATGTAGTATTAAGGATGACTTGTGTTCTGTATTTTTTTAAATGTTTTGGAGGCCAAAATAACAATCTGATTGAACTTTAGTGTGTACTGTGTTAACTACTTCGATTATTTGAAATTACGTGAAATTTTTCGCGAATAAATATTGAAATTGCTTGTTTCAATACAATTCTTATTATTACATTATTTGCATTCCTTTTTCAAAATTCGTTTGCAGGGATGGTCCACTGTGTCAAAACAATATAATTGAATGATTAAAAGTTTGTTTCGTCTTGAAGATCAATGTTTTCTTACATGAAATGCAGTTTTGAAGTCAATTGTGCCAATTGTTACTAAACTTAAGTGACTATTTCAACTCTAGTACCGACATTACTGATTAGTGAAAGAAAAAGTTGTTGAAGTTCGCAATGGAGCACAGATA
The DNA here is from genome assembly GCA_036023295.1 of Invenusta paracnida. Lineage (NCBI taxonomy): Eukaryota > Metazoa > Platyhelminthes > Proseriata > Coelogynoporidae > Invenusta > Invenusta paracnida. The sequence goes on along the minus strand of JAYRBW010094826.1, from coordinate 10,810 downwards.
CTTTAAATCGACTATTTCCTTGGAATATATATAAATACTGGAGGGATTTTCAGGTTTTGCATCCTCTTGGAAGAACAGAAGTGTTCTATGTAAATTCAATCAGGCATCTATATATGTAGTTATCAAACTGTTTAATCGCGAAAAAATGGTACAGTGGTTGATGGGTGAAAGTCTTTTGGAGTTGACAAATTTCTAAATGTTGTCTTACATTTGCTTCTTACAGATTAGTCAGTTTTTTATAAAGAAACTGATGATCAGATTGAAGAAGCTTGCAAAAAGCAAGACAACAACACAACGTATAATAGCAAAATTTATGGGCTCACATTTTGTCTTGAAACTTCAAATAGTTTATCAAAGTATACTACTTTTACAATTTAGTCAAAATTTTCTTACTCTTTCACATGAAAATATTTATATATAAAACCTTCTTTTAGTAAAAATAAATTTTTCCAGACCTCCGGAAGAACACGAATATTTAATAAATATCTGATAATGTGTCTTATGCTACTTCATAATTTCTTTGATGACGTGTTCTTCAAAAAAATCTCCAACAAAACGCTATACCAAAGGGCAAGACTAACACCACCTAGCTCCTTACTGCTCTGCGGAAGAAACGCCTTCAACTCTCGGCACACATTATTCCCTTCAAGAAATATTGTAAGCAGCCAGTTCAACAGGTGCTCAATGCTGTATTAAGACACAAGGCTACGGTGAGGTCAAGGAAACCAGACTAACTATGTAGACCAACTCCTATACGACGCAGGCCTCCCAAACAACACAGTCAGTGCTTTTGGAGAAAAAGCGGAGAAGAGAAACATTTGGCAGTACTCCACATCGTATTCCATATAGTTTGTGTTGTATTGTAGTGTGCATATGTATATATGTCATTTCTTGGGAGGCAGGATGAGTAACCTGCCAAACTGCCGATTACTCCAGAAATACTATAAGTTGTGAAGAATGCTTGATCTGTATACATGTAACATATTCAGTAAGAACAATTGAATTCTGCTGTTTATTTTTATCAGCTATACAGTATTTTATGAATCTGCTAATCAGTTAGATGTTGGCTCTCTCTTTACTTTTCAAGTCGTTATTCTTTGCATTCCTCTGAGTATTATTGCTTCATTCAGATAGGATGTCTATGCTCTTAATGATCATTTCATTAATTTATTCAATCAATTTTAATTTTTCGTTCTTAATAAATTATTATTTAATTTCAGTGGTTTGCTAAGTTTTTACTCTAAAGTCAATCATCAGATTTCTAGTAGGAAAGAAATCTATGTTAAAATTTAGCAATTATGGTTTGAAATTTTAAGAAAATTGGATATGTTGCGGACCATTCCTGCGTGTGATTTGTCTATTTTTCTCAATTCGCCGACTATTACCATCATATTATCCTTTTAATATACAATTAAATAAAGTTTTCGTTACTATGTTTAATGATAAAACACATTTCGTCACCTTTATAAAAATGCTTTGTTCTTTATTGGGCATCTAAATTGCGATCATATCGTATGTTCATAGCATTTCGATTTGTGTTGATAATCATTCTTATTTACGCGTTCTGTATAATATCTTTGTATTAATAAATCACTTATACTTGACATTGTAAAGTTTTAAATATACATATATCTTTGAATGAACTTCTTTTTATTTTTCTTCGTACTTCTTTTTATTATTATTACCTTTCAGCTTCCAATACTGGGTTTAGAATACAAGGAGGTCCAGTTTTTGATTATGTTTCTCCCCGCTATCGTAATGTTTATTCGATTTTTTTCTATAATTATGCGCGGTGGAGGGGGTAAAAATGGAGCCACAATCGCGGTATGCACTATTATATATACTTTCGTATAGATGTTTGCACTGATAGTAAATTATTACAATAGTTATCATATTAATTATTCTTATCTTAATAAACTGTTTATTTTGGATAGCACTAAATGTAAATGTAAATTTATCTATGTTTAGGCAAATATAAATATGTTAATCTTTTCACATCAAATTTCTTAACTCTAGTCTCATATGGGTAATGAATTAAATTTGTTATTGAAATTATATCACTTATTTTTAATCTGTATTTACTTTAGTATTGAATTATTTTCTATCACTAATGTATTTTGTCACAATTGTTGTCATATTTTCCACTTAGAATACGAGTGTCGTGTTCCCCATCTTTCCTTTGGGCCTTGTGGTTTTCTTGGCTATCGCGATTGCAGTCAGATCGCCAACACAATTGTACCGCAACCATCCCTGCCTCTATCTGACAAGTTTTGGTCTTGTCTCATCAAAGATAACCAACAAACTTATTGTAAGAATATATTCCGTTGATTATTTTTATTATGAAACACGTTATGAGTAATTATGACAATTTCAGTTTAATTATAATATATATATATACAAAACAGTTAATTGGCCGTTTCTATTACTTTCTACAAAATAGAGAAAATATGTCAAACTGTATTGAACTCATAATGATTTATCTTTTATATGAATATTTTATGAAATTTTCAATTTATGATATAATAAATGTAATATATTATGTACATTTATATGTTCTGGATATGTCACTAAAGTCTATCCATTGTAAGTATTAGGGCTGTCACAGATACTTAAAATTATTTTTATACTATGAATCAACTGTATGGCATTATCTGTATGGTACAAGTTATAGTTTTGTATGTTATATACCTACATATAAAAATACAAATATAGTACTCGAATTTGCTTGTTTCGGAATACTTAATTACACGATCAATTGCTGCTAGAAGATTTCTTTCGTTATGGTATTTTTGGTTATGCTGTAAAACGTAATTGTAAAGCATAGTGATTAAAAATAAAAATCACATCGAAATTCTACAGTAATACTAATTAATCACTGATTTTATTTTAACCTGTTTATTTGTCTGAAATTAATTTTAGATAGGAAATAATATGTGTTATTCATCCTTAGGACTAGTTGGAGAGTTGATTTAATGTGCGGAAGAACTGTGGTCAACTAATAGACAATCTTTCGACAGAATCTATAATCAATTTCGTTGTAGAAAATGGCACACGATTAATACGTATGTTATGCATAAGAGTAAATGAAAGCAAACAGACATAAATGCCTTTTTTCCATACATTATTTCCCAGAGCTCGATATATTATAGTACTCTGTATTTGTGTGCTTTTGCCTTCTATAGGATGCCTCAGGTTGCGGTACACATGTCCAAACTGTAACCTTAACTCTGTCCTAAGACATGCTCACACAAGATACCTGACCAATTATAATAAGACTAGCCAGCCGTAGGTTGTTTGTCCCAATTTTTAAGTGGGCTCTTTTAAGTGGGCCCTGTTTACTAAAGAACCTTAACACGCGCATGGCCAAGGGAGAGGGGAGGTGTGACAGACCCATATAGTACTAATTAATGTCGTATTTTGTAACCACCTAACTGATTAATTTTAAATTTCAGGAGAATATAATATATATATAAAATTCAATATAACATAAACCACATATAATTATATCATATAAAAATATTTATTTATTATATGTGTATACTCAAAAATACATATAATAATTGCAGTATTTATTAAAGTAGTATGTAGGAAGTTGTCTACGAATGTATGGCTCCATAAAATGTACATACTGTGTGTCTGAGTCGCTGAGTATAAATACCTTTATACCGTATCTATCTGACTTTGAACGATCATAGACTTTAATTGTACATTTACCACGATAACTCACTATCATCTCATCGATAGTCGCATGTGTTCTGATGGGTTCAATGATGATGACAGTTAAAGAGATAATATATACGTAATTCTCAACAGAGGCGAATTTGTCAGCTGCTTCTTTCTCGAGTTTCCTAATCATCAAATCAAATCATTCGTGAATCAAACAAAACAGGCTGCGTGAGAGACCAACATGACAGAACATTTCACATTGTCAGCTGACCACAAAAAGTTGAGTTCAAATCTTTCATTATGATGGACACCGATATGGTAACGATAGCCAAATACGAGCAGATGTCCTCTACGGTTGATGATGGTATCTGCACACCAGTGATGAAGATGCTGTCTTTGAAAAATACGTAGTCCATCGGAGGGATGACGATGAATAAGGTCAATAATGTCATCGGTAAAGAATAGTTTCCATGTATTAAGTGGTAAATCTTTAGTTCTAGCTCGAGCAAATTTTGATCCATTGGGATTATTATGAATATTTCTTATATTTGTTTGTCAGCTTGACTGCGTCGAGGTGGTTCAATATTGAAAACTGGGCCGTCAGGAGTTGTGTTGATTGCTTTTTCAACATTAATAGCAGAGTCAGAAGATGAACTGGAGAATGCGTGATTAAAGTCTGTATCATTTTCTGAATCGGAAATATCTTCTAAATTACTGTCTACCCACTTTAGTGTCAAAATCCCAATTATAGTTTGCCATTACAATTTGAAAAGTGTTTATAAAAATAATTGTAATCTCTATACTATGAAAGGACAAATTAATAAATAATTAATTTCATTACCAAAATATTATTAGCTATAATATGAATGGGATATAGTATACCAAATATGTGTCTATTTTCTGATTGGATTATACAGGCTAATCTAAGAGCCAATCATACAATCGACAAACAAACATTGGGTATACACAAAGACGTTAATATATAGGATAGACGGTGCACACCTAATCTATCACTGCAGTGAAAGTGTTATCGGGGAATTTTGGAAAATCAGTCAATCAGAGCGTCTGGGTGCTAAGAAAGAATGAATCGAGTGGAATAACTTTAGAAAATATCTGATTTTACATACATTATTATTTTCTTAGATTTACAAAAAAATTAATATCGCTAGAATATATGATTGGGAAAAGATGTATATTGAATGTACACATTTCTGCTATGAAATAAAAAGTATACCTACCTATGTATAATTTAGTGAGGCGACATTATGCCTACATCGTTAAAATATACTCCAGCTACACTTTTAGTGTACACCATTTTGGCGTTGCAAGTATATTACAGACCAGTAAACTTCGTTTTCGCATACTTTATTTGATATCAATATTAATTCGACTCCTGCATTTTTATATATTAATTAAGTGAACGAAACTAGCATTAGTCAGTTTTAAGGAAAAATTGATTGTGAAAACGATGTACCATACCCGTTAGTCACCAAGTGTCTGTGTTCACTTATTAAGATACACTACCTATCAGTTTTCAATATTTGACTTATGCAATTAAATTCTGGTTTTTATAGTGGAATTTTGTTTCGGTTAGCCGAAATAAAACAAAAGTATAAATTGTAATGTGACGATTTGGATAATATTATTATATAATAATATTATTTTCATTGTGTTAGTATTTAAAAAATGTGAATATTTACTTTGAAAATTTGAGAATTCATGTTGACTATATCGTTTGGATTATAGATAGATATAATTACCCGTGAAATTTAAGTTATACGTTATCAAATTTATTGGTACAATTTATCGCACAACTTTTTTGTCATAATCTCGTAAGCTTTTACCACCCAAACAAAAACGTAACTACGGCGAATTCCAATCTGTGCTATGTCTAGCTTACTCTATTTAAAGTCTTTGGGTATACACGAGTATTAATTGTCTAGTATTAGTACACGTCATATGTTATCTAAAATTTATGTTGCAAACTATTTAAAAGCATTTTTACAGATAAAATAGAAAGGGTCTGGTAGACGCCCTGTCATTACAGAAAAAAGCTTGGTTGTGCGCGTGTTAATTAAATAACTAGGTAAGTGGCTAAAGATTTGGAACCAAATCTTTTATCAAATAATTTGTATTTTAGAACCAAAATATATTTTACTTTTTAATCATACACGGTTAAGCTTTAATCAATCTGTTTATCCCTTCCTTGTATTATCACATAGATTACTTTTTTGGTAAACTTTACGTACTGTTTAATCCTATATAATTTGTTGTAGCACAATAAATGATCCTTTAAATCGACCTCTTGTTTGTTCAGGTTGCACACATGACTAAAAGTGAGATCAATCTTCTTGACACAGTTCTTTTGGGACCTCTCACACTCTTTCTCAATCAGTATTTTCATTGTCCACTCGATGAAAAATGGCTTCTTTGGAGTTGTTGTGTAAGTTATTCACACGGAAGAATTAGTATTCCATAAAACAGTTCTTCTGTACTAATTATTATACTTTTTTTATTTTATAGAATTTCAAAAACTATTACACATCTCAGTTTTCTCATGCCTCTTCATTAAATTTATGTTGTACATATATTATAATGTTATACACCATAAGCTAGTATAGTTATTTTTAGCAACTATTTTCTTATCCGAATACGTTATAATCATTGTTTGTGATTACATTGTGTAATCAGGTTAATTATAGTCTGATCTGGAATTTTATAATCTGGTAGAATTGTTCATGCTTAACTATTAATTGTTTGCGTTATTTGATCTGGTGAGTTTGGTACACAAATGTCGATTATTTAAATTTTATAACTGGTTGCATAAATTTATGGAAAAATATGTTATAAACAAACATTTTCTTATCAGTATTGTTAAATATACTTTTAAAAGATTAGGTTTCTATTTTAAAATTTGTGTATGATTGATTATACGAAGAGGAACGTTAGTGATATATTAATATTTTAGCAATTAACCATTTATGTTTATTTTAATGATGTACATATATATATTTCAAAGCAACAATTTTGTTCTATTGATTTGATATTTCCTTTTATCTTGGGTACAACATTAGTAATGAAAGAGAAAAGCTGGAAACAGGAGTTATATTTAGACAAATATTTGTAGATATTATGTATTGCATTTTGGCCATTCTTAAAAGCTTCAAAAAGTTAATGTTAACATTTTCCAAGTTTATAGAACTTATATTTCTGATTTTGTCATTCATTATAACTTTAAATAACCTATTAGCTTGAAAATTAAGATAACAACTAAATACAGACTTGTAGCTCCAATCTGTGAAAATATTTTTTGGTCTATTTTAAGTATTAACGAAAACCTTTGCTAATAATAAATATTATTAGATATTTTGTCAGATTGAAAATTGCATATATTCAACCAGAAGAGGGAACTTTTTAAATTGAATTTAAACATTTTGTAATATTGTTTTTTATACGATTTTGTAATTTCGTGAACTGAAGTCCATTCATGTAGTAATTTTTCTGCATGAGGTAGAGTATGACTATGTATCTGTGTTTCGTATTCGTCAATTCCACAATACCTTTTATAATTTTTATTGTAATAATGTGCGCATTCATTCTTTGAGCAATCTCAATTAGAAGTGCAAAATATCGAATTATTTAACTATGAAGTTTAACATTACAGCACTATAAGATACCTAACAAATAATTCATTCATTATACTGTAACAATATTTAATTATCCGTCCTTACAGAATATCTAAGTAGTTTGAATATCTTACACGTAACATATAGCTCAATTAATTCAACGCGTAGATATCTCAGTTTACGAAATCAATTGAAAGTTTTGAGCTCAACTTTCACTGTAAAGGTTTATAGTGATCAGTAAATTATTCTATCTTTCTATTTATATGGAGAGAAAAATTTCTCCATAACCGTAAGATTATAGTTTAATGGAAATGTTAGGGTTTAGGCTAGTCGGTCTAATTTCAAATTCTACTGAACCCGGAACCAGTTGTAACAATAATAAAATTGGTATATATCAATTGCAAATTTGATGTAGAATAACCTATTAAAAATAATTTTGTTTTTATGAGTGTTTTTTTTGTTTGTCTTTAGGAACGATTCCATGATTTTTAGTTATTTTGACCAAAATTCACATTTTGATGAAACTAAATGCATTCCTCATATTTTTAATAGCACGTTGGGTATCATTTTGTTCAGTCAAATGTTTTCTACATATTAAAAGTAAAATTAGATGTATAGTAAACACTATTTATCTTCGTGATATATTTGAAGATCAGTTGTAACTCCTTTATCATGCTTAATTTAGTCACAAAATGGGCTTGAGAATTTAATTAGAGTGTTTCTAGAGAATGAATAGTATGATCTATACACCTAACTTTGCTTTTAATAATTAGAGCATATTTTACTGAGCAAAATAATACCCTTTGTGTTATTAAAAAATATGAATGCATTTATTTTCTTCAAAAATGGAAATTCCTTTTCATGGAATTTTGGTCAAAATAACTAAAATCATAGAATCGTATGATTCAGCTTCTTTAATAAAGACAAACAGAAAAAAATACTCATATAAACAAAGTTATTAAACTAGATATATTTTTGATGGATTTTGCTTATTTTTGTTGCAATAACTTTCGGGTTTAAAGTTAAATCGACTAGCCTAGCTAGGGTCAAACCGGCTTGACTTTCAGTTTCTGTGGTCATGTCGACTAAACTGTTTACACATTTAATTGAGTTTACATTTTCATGTCAGTTCGATTAGCAAACGGTATTTTTTCTCGATTTCATTAGAGTATTGATGATATTAATCATTTTATTAATCAGTATGTGAGTACCTAATGATTAGAAATTCTTAGTAAATATGTTTTAAGTATATTCATCAATTAATTTTATTCAATCTTGCTAAGACAATTATTTACCCGAAACTTGATGAATTCATTAATAACTAACTCTCTTCACCTTCAGATTTGGGCCACATGGGATGGAGTGAAGTATACTGTGTGTGTTTGTAGCCAGATAGCTGACTACCTCAATCTTTTCATATTCCGTACTAATCGGCCATCCACATCCGTTGGTCATAGCAAAATTAAATAAAATCCATTCCGAGCAGAAAAACAGTCCAGTCGATACATGACCGGTGTTTGTGGTTATTAACTATTTTGTAATGTTATTATGAGTCGTTATTATTACTCTCGATTTTATCGCTGTTTTGTACACAATATCTCAACCTCTTTTCTTTTCCCCTACATTTTATTTCTTCATCCACAAAAGGGTACCTCAAAGCTACCTCTACATCTATATTTGTGTATTTAAGTATTTTCTTTGATTTCAATGTAATCATTGATGCAATCATCTAGTCATTAAAAGATTGTGTTACCTTCTATACAAAGACATAATATTTCTTCCTGAAAATCTTTTTCTAAACCAAAATAACAATGTGTTTTTATTACTGCTGTGTTACAATATAGTTGTATTATGTGTCTAATGCAAATTCGTCCTTAAAGTAGTTGCGCGAGAATATCACTTTTTATATTGTGTAATAATTTACAAGCATTTAATCGGAAATTACGGGATACATAAAGCTATACAACATCAGTGGCGTTGAGGCAGGTTCTCTCTAAAATTATAATTATGTCGATGTATAAACATACACACTTATATCAAACATTAAAACAACACTAATCGGTAGAAAAAATCGGTTTTAGTTTGTTATTTTTAAAATACTAACTATTGACCAATTTATGTAGATTCAGTGTTTTCTTAATCATTCACTGATAATATTAATTTTGTACATGATAGTTTTTTTGGATAATTTCTTTTTGTTCAACGATTATGTGCTTGGTTTTAAATGGCAACCTCACAAAGCAACATCCATTACACAAATAATTTGTTCTTATGAATAATTATATACTAATAGTAAAATGCAATTCGCTGAACTTGAGATATCAAATCAAACTATTCTTCCATGTTACATATTATACGCTGTAGGTATTCTACTCCGACGCATTTATGTATCTATATGATCCACCTTTAGCTGCTTTTGTGACTACTTCTACGTCACAGATATGCAAATTTTCGTTGACTTTATTTATTTAACTGGAAACAAGTTACAGAAAAAATGATGCATTAGCTGCCCATTCGCGCATACAGTGTTAGTATAGTGCTAGAAACATTGTTTTCTGTATTTATATGTTATTTCCTTAAATATAATTAGTACTATATGAATTTTATGTTTTGTTTGTTATTTTTATGGTTTGACTTATTAGCTCAGTCAATCTACTATCGAAAAAGGGTCTACCCACGGGTCAAAACAAATGGCGAAGTATTAATCCAACTTGTTTCAGTATTACTGAGGCCGTAGCAAGAATATTTCAAATGTTTACTGTTTTTCTGATAGGAAAAGTAGGTCAAAAACGGGTTATTACGACGTAATAAGTTCTCCATAATGAAAATAACATTTTATATACCTATCTTTGTACCCGACCGTTTACCACATTAGAAACTGTGTCTAGATCCATGTTTTAAGCGTCAACGAATACAATAAAACAAAATTCAAACACCCATGCATGAGAGTCGACCAGGTTTCATTACCAGAAAGCCCTTAACAACCATGCTGCTACTTAATTGGTTCTGGTCATCGAATACTATGGAAGCAAAAATATATTCAACACAGACATAGTAAAGTGGGGTGACCAATTCTTTACTCTATGGTTATGGACAAGAATTCCTGTGACATTTTCAAATCTTTTGAAAGATAGCCAATATTAGAAAACACCCAGTAGAATATGAATTAAAATTATTATCAAAACAAGTACCATAAATTATTTAAAATGTCCTAGAGAAAAAATAGAGCATTTTCGATGTTTATTACGATATGTTTCTGAACCAGAGGTATAAATTTGTTAATAGTTAAAAAAAAAGATAAAATTATGAGTAGAGCTAAGATTTCGATATAAAATTTCTAAATTAAAGGCACTTTTAAAATATTGGATTCTCCGTCATTTATATTATTTTTATTGCCAGATGTTTAACAACTTTATTAAAATTCTGTAGCCCACGTACCCTCTGAGGGCCCCTGACCATACAGAATTCCCTTTTTTCAAGAGGCGTTTTCGGGGGGGGGGGGGTCCGGGGTATTTAAA
>JAYRBW010094815.1:0-20643 GCA_036023295.1 Invenusta paracnida | reverse complement strand
CAGTAGTGTCTAGCAACCCTAAAGGGCCTGTTCGGTCTGCACTGGGACAGTAGTGTCTAGCAACCCTAAAGGGTCTGTTCGGTCTGCACTGTTACAGTAGTTTCTAGCAACCCTAAAGGGCCTGTTCGGTCTGCACTGGGACAGTAGCTGCAAGAAAGATTGCCATAAGCTGTAGTTATACACATATTATGTAAATTGGTTAAAGTAGCTGCAACACTGTGTAAGTAGTAGCCAAAATGTGAAAAGTCAGTATGAAACCTTATTTCACTTTCGCTTAGTATTATTGTAGTATATTAGTGTAGTAATGTTTGAATTTGAGTTATTTTCGATTTGATTATTATTAAAGTTATTAGAGTTGATCCACTACACGTTTATGGAGTGGATCTCCGAAAATTCGTAATACAGATATTTTACAGCAACACAGACTTTTCGTTTATTTTAATAACTCTAATAACTTTAATAACTCAACATGTTGCAAAGGGAGAACCACCTTTTCATGATTTGATTATTGCAAATCGAAATAAACATAATATATTATAAACATTTCAATCAAAAGTAAAATAAATATTGATGTGACTGAACTTTACGTACTTATTTATAAGCAACTAAAATTACCACAATTATTAAAGGGATTTAAATTAATAGATTACTTTAGGCAAAGCTTAAATAAACTATTTTTAATTAGAAATCATACTAAAAATAAATTATCTTAAATGATCGCATTATTGCTTAATTAATGTTTTCCGTAATTCTAACAGCAATAAAAATAGATATTGACATACATAGATATTACATTAATGATATTATCATAAAATAATCTCGATAACCTTCGATCCACATTGTAATAATATTGGAATGCTCATTTGTGATTTGACGCTTGCATCCCATCACCGACCCAACTCACCTTATCCGGTACAAAAGGAGATTTGTGTGCCGAGTTGGAGATGCAAGACTTCTTTCTGTTGCTGCCAGTGACAATGCAGCCTCCCATAAACTGAACAGATGGGAGGAGATCCGTGTCTTCTTCTTCCGAGGCGGCTTCTCTTCTATTGGGAGTCATCATAGCCAAAGCTGCTGTTCGCTTCAAAGGCGGGTGCTGCTGCTCTCCCTGACAGTGTCTGGAGAGGGTAGATGGAAGATTTAATCTTTCACATACACACAGAGCAACCTTCCACTTAGTTAAATCCTATCTATACTGTTTTTTGTGCACTCACATACCGGGAGGGGAGCTCAATAGGACCCCCCCCCCCCTTATACTGTTTAAACTTTCTAATAGAGTAGAGTCAATTTTAACATCGCGTGTAATTAAACGAAAATGTTCTGTATCATAAAATGCTATTTAATAAATAATAAATGGTCAAAATTTGTTTCGAAAAATAGGTATAAATGTATTTTCATTATTTTATTAATTAATTCAATTTTGATAAACGTTTTTTCATAGTTTCTGCTAGAAAACTCATTTTAAATTGTGCTTCGTGAATTATTACATGAAATTAATCAGTACCCGAATCAGACTTTAGCCGATTTCGAGAGAGACATGCATATTTTAGAAAAGGTATGTTTTGTTCATTTTTTTTAATAGATGCATTTTAGGGTGAATAGTAACTACCGTAGTAGTAACTATCAAGTAACTACCGTTTAAATAATGAATATAGCGCTAAAAACTGTAATTTACATTAAAAAACTTTATTTTGGGACCAGTCACGGAAGCGTACATTTCGCCATTTGTTCATTTAAAGACCACAGCAAAAATGGTTTATGGATAAGTAGACAAAACATGATTAAATAATGCTTAATATGTTTCAGAAAATAAAATAGAGAAGACGAGGAAAGGGAAGGGAATAGGAGAGATTCGGAGGAAGAGATGAATATATTATATATATATTTTGAAATAATACTGTTAATGCAGCCTAAAATGAAATAAGTATCGGAAAATAATAGGGATCCGATTTACAGAGTTCCCGCGGCTTTTCCAAGATCAATTTCACTGACATTTTAGAATAATTTTACTCAGAAAAAAATATAGATTAGTAGAATATTAAATTAAAGTCTTATGTACTGCATTTATTGAATAGTAGTATCGTAAAAATAGACGTACATCACATGTAACATAACTAACATGTCAATTTATAAAAATGAAGATTTTTTTACAAAAATACCATAAAATAGATATATAGGTACATAAAAATAAATAGTGAATTTCGGTAGGACTTTTTAATACATTTTGTACGATCTTGAAAAATATAATTATACAGTAAGTAGTGAATGTTACATTTTTTATGTGTAGGCTACATAATAAGAAGTATATACTTTTACTCAAATTATAGAGTACTTTCAAAGAAAATGATACTAATTTCAATTCCCTGGCTTTCTATGGAATTTCACAAAAATATTTCTCATTCCTTAACTTTTCCTTGACATTTTGCTTCATTTATAAATTCTCTGACGCGTGACAGCCTTGGATTTAAAAAGGGGTTTTAAAAATTATTCTAACCGTATCAAATTAATAAAAATTAAAAATGATTTAAAAATTATAACTATGTTAACTAAACTATACTTAGTACTGATATGTTTATAAAATAGATTATATAGAAATAGTAAATAGTAGAACATTTAAAAGAATAAACATTCTGATGTAGATTACAATATAATTGTCGTATTAATTCTTTGAAGTGTTAATACAAGACAGATCACAACTTAACTAATAGAGAAAGAGTGAGCAAGGAATATCTTCTGAAAGTATACATTACTGTGAAAGATAGAAACGTATAATGCGACCACACAAAAGTTAATAAATTATTCCCATGACAACCATTTATAAGCTTTGAAAATGCTATGCTTCATTGTTATCGTTATCGTCTATACTATGAATTACAACTACTTCATTTAATCGAGTAATTGGCGAATTTGAGAGCGGTTTGGCACGAAATACAGTCTATTTTGAACTCCAAAGGTTCACGTTTTTTTTTCGATAAATTTCCATGTAGTAGTAAAGATAATTCTTAAGTGTTCACTTATTTTTATAACTTTGTCCGTTCGTATGTACCCATATGTTATCCCACAATTGCCAACCGAGTTTCACATGGCCTATTTTATAAACATCGAAAGACCTTAACACCAGACTTGCCTAAGAATCTTTGTATATCAGGTTGTCATGGACAAATCTATAAACTGTTATGTTTTTAATCGCTTTATTACGTTTTCAGCATATTATGATACATTACAATCATTATCATTCTAAGGTATGCCAGAATAAGGCTTGAGTAAGAATAAATATAATAGAATATAACTTAAGTTTTAATAAAGTAGAATTCTGTAAATCTTACGCTTCCATATATGCTTCTCGGTTTTCGACAGTTTTCTGTAATGATGGTGGATAAGATAAAATAAATAATGCAGACGATGAAAATACACAAAGGAAGAAAATCTAACCTTGTGTAACTTATATTCACAAGTCTCAATGAAAGCGGTAAACTTTTCTTCATAAATGCTCATAAACGATGTCAATTTCTGAAGTAATGAATCTTGAGCTTGCTGCATCTGGAAAAACAACATTGAAGATAAATTTGATGTAAAAATATTTTGGTCAAATTTATTATTATTATTAATATAACTTTAATTTAATTTTAAAATTTACAGCTAAGATTCTAAATGCTTATTACAATCTTTTTGTACTCCGCTTTTTTTAAATGCTATATTTCTTATGTGTAATCATCTCCTATTTTCTACCAGATTCAGAGCATAAATACAGATTAAATAGAAAATTGAACAAAAGTAAATTTAAATATTTTAAAATCAATAAGGCCATGGATGGACAAACAAATACAAACACGTTTTTTAAACTGACAGTGACACTTACCGTCTACAAAATTGTTTCTAAATATATTTAACATTTAAAATAACTTAAATTAATGACATATTAATTAACTCTCTTCAAAGAAAAAGTACGTTTCAAAGTTATGCCAATAGAAATATTCATTTAATAAGAAGTAATGGGATAAACAAAACATTACAAATTGTCCTTTTAAAAATTCAAATCTAAATAGTTTGACCTATTTAATAATCGGTTTTACAGATAGTCAGCATCGCTGATCTTTTAATATACTTAGTAGAAGTTTCTATGAAAACATACCCTTTGAAATTTTTGATCAAACTCTTGTACATAACTAGAAAACTTGACAGCATAAGCGTCTATTTTCTGTTCCAAATTGTCCTGTCTCTATTAAATGTACAAATAAAAAAGAAACTGCTCTAGGTTAATTAGTTTAGTGAGATAAATACAAACGATAAATCAAACAATAACTTAAATTATCAAAAAATCCAAAATTCATTAGATATATTTATAATATTTAAATCATGCAGCTCTAAAAATATTTGCATTTATGTATATTTCAATTGGTAGTGTTATATACAAAAATATTAAAACAATACTTAAAATACCGGGGGGGGAGAGAATCGCACCCTGTAGGGTTCCCACGCTTATTCAAAGATCAAATTCCCTGACTTTTGGTACAAAAATATTCGGAAAAATTGGATAGATTAGTAGAATCTTAGTTTTATTAAAGTATTGTGTACAGACTTTTAAAAAATACAAAATGTCAAATGTTAAATAATAAATGCATATTACAGTTGGCCCTTTTTTAATTTGATACAGTTATCTAACTCTTTTAATTCGGATATTTTGGTTTCTTTTTGGGTATTTAGGTTATTTTTATCTACAGTGCATATAAAGGGGTGTTTAAATTATTTAATATATAAAATTTTAAATTCCCCGACTCCATGAAATTTTCCAGAAATATTTATCAATTCCCTGATATTTTGCTTTATTCCTAAATTCCCTGACACGTGGGAACCCTGCCTTTGTATAGATAAAACCTCGAAATTTGGTATGTAGGTAATTTAAAGAGTTTTAGACTTGTTTCGTCAAAAAAATCATAGATTGAAATGACTTTTTTGTTAGATGAAAAATGAAAAATTTACAAAAAATTGTTTTTTAAAGGCTTTATTTTTATGTTCGAAATGTATATAACTTCTTTAAATTATTTTACCAAGTGTATATTCTAGTATATATATGCCAATTGATATCTCCTAGTCATCTTTAGTACTATTATATATTTATAAATCTATAAAATTATGTTTTTATTATTGAAAATTATAGTATGTATCCAAAATTATTTGCAAAAATACAAATGTGTTTATTTAAAGTCAAAATGTTGACTGTTGATATTCTAAAGAAATTTCAAAAAATGATTTTTTAAATTTCTGAACATAATAATATGAAAAGCTTGTGGGCCTTATGTCGCTACGTCTTTTATTTAAAAAAAACGCAAGTAAAAACAAAAGTGTGCCCCTCTATAAAATAAAATTGTGGCAATTGGTGATATTGAAGAAATATTTACTATATAACCTTTTTTAATGCACTGTACGTGGCATCGTCTTTTTGCTGGAGTTTTTTTGTGGTGGCAGCTGAAAAAAAAGAAGGAACAGTAAATTCAATTCATGTATTTATCTATACTAAAAGCGCATGGACTGCATTTAGCTGAGAATTGGCAGATAATCACTTACCGCAGAATCATCATTGTATTATATATACTAATTAGTGTAAGTAGTAGGAAAGGGAGACTTTCAAGATTATTATATTGCGCCAACATTGAATTGTGGAGACGTATCTGGCGCCACATTTAAATTTGAAAGTGCTGGATTATGTACTAGTAACTAAATTAAAGCGAATTTAGGGGAAAAAATTACGAGGACATCCTTAATCACGCGACAATGATACACAATTTACATACGAGTATACAACATGTCTTAAATTTCAGTAGTATAGCAATAACATAACCGTATTTTGTTAAAATTTGTCTATTTAAACACCTTTTTCGTGCGAAATTAAAATTAAAAACACTGGATTTTACAAATGATGCGGGACTATGTGAGCATACATACATGTATCGATTAAAACAAGCTAGGCATTGATACTCATGTTATGTAACTAATAACGTACATTTCGATTATGGCATTTTTCAACCAATTAGAGTACTGAACTCCTAAATGAAAGTGCGAGTGTCCAATTACTTCTGATCCGTCTTTTAAATTTGCGCCTGTTATTTCAACTGGAAGCAATTAGTACCAGTCTAGCACATACCTGGTGACATTTTTAAATCAGCCAGGGGGGCATCCATATAGTGTGCACGCATATTTTACAGGGTTTTTGGGACACCCCCTTCTCCGACACGCTTTTACCGACCACCCCCCCCCCCCCCATGCTTAGTTAATCAAAAACACACTATAGTATAAAGTCACAAATAAAAAAGCGAAATGGACATAACATTATTATTTTTAATAATTGAATAAAACACTAATTAGAACGTATCATTTCATAAAAAATGATAAACACTTACCCAAAATTACATTTTAAAACATTTATAGGTCTACGGTGCATGAGTACAGGTTATAATTAAAATAGTATATTTAAACAAAATAACATTACTAATATTAAACCAAAAAAGGGCACACACTTTTTTTACACCCCTCTCTCCCCTGCACGCAAATGCACGCATTTTGCCTTATACCCACCCCCTTTCTTGATGCGTGCACACTATATGGATGCCCCCCCCCCAGTCTGGCGTATATTTTAAAACAACAAATAAAACTTAAATTTCGCGGGCTGCAGCAGAATTTTATTTTATTATTGAACGTTTATTTTGACACACGGTATTTTACGTGGTGATTGTCAAGAATATGGCGCAACTGATAATGCGCATGAACTATACGTGCATGAACAAGCATGAAAAATCCGCGTAAATATTTTGGTTGAGTGTTATATTTTTTGCATTATAACTTAGTGTAGCTTATAAAATCAGCCCAAGCGCTGAAAAAAAAGATATTTTATTAGTTATAATGCATTTAAATGCATTAATTTAAGAAACTAAATAAAGTTAAACCTGACTATTTTTAGAAGAAAATATGCCAAAAATCTGTAGGTACGTACTTATTATCTTTTAGAAATAATTATACAATTTTTTAATCTAAAAAAAGATAATCAACACTTTTTTAAATTATATACGACAAATAATCTGCCAAAAAATCACAAAAAAGTTATTTATTCTTAACATATTATTTATCTGTTAGAACTAAAATGTAAATATAAATGCAAAATTTATTCGTATTTTTATTTAATACAATTACTTATAATACTTAATAAAACCAAATTAATTAATTCTTATGTTTATATAGCAATTTAATTTTGATTATGGTAGAAATAAAGTGGAATCAATTACATCAATATTTGAAAGGACCTAAACGTTGTTTTCTATTTATTTACCTGCATATATAATATATAAATGTGCAAATAGAATTATATAAAATATGAATGAACAAATGGATAAACAATTTCGAATTAAATATGTACACATGCGCACATATTGAAATACTAAATTTAAAACTTATTTATAATACAAATACTTAATAAATAAAATCTATAACGGATTAATGTAGAAAATACAGACGGTGAATAATCTTTCTTCAATATAGTTGACATTGATGACATTTTTCTTATCGACTTTTCGTTTTAGATCCCTTTGGCAAGCAATTCTTGTAATTTTTTCGCTTCTGCATGCGTCTTCTTGTCTTTCACTGCTTTCAACGAAAAATGTTAAATCGTTCCTTCTGTCTATCTTCTTTCTCTGTTTGGTAGGCCAATGCTGCGTTGTTAAAAATCGGTAATTGTGGCATCAACTTGGTCAAACTTCACATCATTCTTTTTGAATGCCTGAGTTGCGGATTTCTTACTTGTCCTTGTTGACCAAAAATAAATTAAGTCTCGCATGATATTAAAGGATGATTCAACTGCAGATCCATGGAAATATGAAAAATCGACCATACTTAGTTTTTTCAGTGCCGGATACTTCTTCTTGTTGAAGACATTGATTGCCCACCACATGTCAGCACGAGTGGAGACAGAGGTTTCCATTGGAAAGAGATTTGCATCAACCTTAAGACGCTGCTTTTCCAGAAGTAAACATACTGTTTAAGCTAGTGACAAAAACTGCATGCAAAGTTCTCCCAGACTATACAATGTTTATTGAGTAACGCTGTGACCTCTTGCAGATGAGTCTATGGCTGACAACGCCTTCAGTATACTACTATTGAGAGGCAATAATACAGTTACAATAACAATACAGTTGTTGTTTCAAAAGTCACTCCGAAGCGAACTGTCTGAATGTTCGCTATCTAAAATGTGTTCATTGCATCAACTCACTTTCTGAACACCAGTGAGTGACTTTAATAAATGAAACGATTTATATTTTAATGGCAAATGTACTAATCGAAGTCAACAAAGGTTACCTTCATCCCCTACCCACTTTATTATTTTTCAACAAATCTCGAAATTCAACTTTTCAAGTGATTTCAGCAGAAATCCGCGGAATATCCATCGGTACACACAAAGCGTTCTATTGTGTGTTCTTCTTTTTGGCATTTTCCAAAAAACTGTTCTTGATCTTTATCAACTGTGTGCCTATAGTCTGATTGAATGGCCAGTTCGTAGTTGGT
This sequence comes from Invenusta paracnida, assembly GCA_036023295.1. NCBI lineage: Eukaryota > Metazoa > Platyhelminthes > Proseriata > Coelogynoporidae > Invenusta > Invenusta paracnida. Next base: position 12,093 of record JAYRBW010094815.1, on the reverse strand, counting down.
TATAAATTATTTGTTTTCACCAGAGCCAAAATACCTCCAATGGTCCTGTATTCTCTTCTTATATATTCTGGCTCTTTCGTGTGTTGTGGTAGCTATTTCCCTTTTAGCTCTTTTGAATGTACTGACTGTGTTCTTTTAGGGATTCTTTAGATAATTATTTAGGAGATTAGGGAACTGTTAGCAATTTTTTTGGAAATCATGCTTTTGTGAAACTTTTCAAGAATTATTTAGGGAATCATTTAGGACTTTATGGAACTTTTAGTAAACTTTTATGAAATCATTTAGAAGTTTAGTGAACGTAAATAAATGAAAATAGATAATCAATAAGTACTAAATATATGTAGTTCATGCGCATTATAAGTTGCGATCTTTGACAATCATTTCGTAAAGTATTGTGTGAAACGGACGTTCAATAATGACAAAATTGCGCCTGGTATGTGCCAGATTGGTACTTGCTTTTGATTCAGATGAAGAGCTAAAATTTTAGGAGACGAATCAGCAGTAATCGGACAACTACGCACTTTCAATTAGAACTACTGTAATCGGTTTGAAAATGCCATAATTTACGCCATTTCTTACATGAGAATCGATATCTTACTTGGTTCAATCGGTGCATGCTCACATAATCCGGCGTAATTTATAAAATCTTCCTATGTATTTTTAAATTTCACGTGAAATATTTTGCTTAAATAGACAAATGTTCAAAAATATGGTTATATTATTGCTATACTACTGAAATTTATAACAAGTATATATGTGTAAATAACGTATAATTTTTGCATGGTTATGGTTTGCCTCTGATTAATTGTAGAGTATTAATTAAGGCTGTTCCCGTATTTTTACCCTTAACCTTTTACAGGCGGCTCCATGAAGTCAACTATTTTTTTGGTGTTTTATACTTTTAAATAAACTTGCATAGGTCTCATTTAGAAATGTAAGTTTTTTCAAATTTCAAATATCGGTTCATAGAAAATTGTTATGTTCTATAAGTGGAACGTTGGCGCGTAACCCTTTCAAAAAACGAAATTATTTCCAGAAACAAATTATATAATTGAACTACAGGTTTACACCAATTTATATTACTGTACATATATATAGTGTCATAATTGAATACATATGGAGATAATATTGAATAGCAATTAGTATGGTATACAGATTTACTTCAATTTATATTAATGTACATATATATAGTGTCATAATTGAATATATATGGAGATAATATTGAATATCAATTAGTATGGTATACAAAAAAAGATTAATGAGAAGTTTGACACATTATATCAGAATCGTAGCATTGTTGTAATCTTGGAAGCACAATTCATGTATTCGTTTATCACATTTCGCACACTTTATTTTTGTGTTTTTTGTGACACACAACACATTGTCCTTGAGTAGATGGTGTAATGTAAAGTTGAAATCCATCACACCACAAGGAAGCTACTGTAGGAGCAGATGGACCTCCACGTCGAATGCGAGGTGTAGTGGATTGTAGAAGCGAGACCACTAGTTCGCGTCAAAAGGAAAGGTGGGTCACTTCTTTGTTTCCGGTAGCCCGCTGATGTATCTTCCGACTTGCAATTACTGCAATGTTTAGTCCATTGCTGAAGATTCCAGTATCACTTTTTGGACCAAAGTTTTGGACGATACGATCCCAGAAGTCTATCCATAACATCGACTCCATCCATGTTTCTGTTGTAGGATTTGATAAGAGCTGGTTGTTTTACCTCTATTTGAGAATAGTTTTTCTTTATCCAACGCTTTGCTTTTGAAAACGGAGTCACCTGTTCGAAATTAGAAGTAACGTTGACAACAGCATTATCCTTCCAATGACAAGCAAAAATTTTTCCATCCGATTTCCAATCAATGGCTCCTTTCTCAAGTTTCTTTATAGCGTTGACACCTTTAGGGCACTTGTTCAAACAAGTTTCCTGAGCAGTGCCTTTTGCGCGAAAACCTTTGGATGCTAAAGTTGTCAGCAATGTATAGCTGGTGAAGAAGTTATCGAAGTAAATGGCATGTTCTTTTGGATTATCAACAATATCTAAGAACTGAAGAACAACGCGTGAGCCAAGTGGATCCGTGGTTTTATCTGCAGAGCCGGCAGTTGAAATGGGTACCCGTCAACACTGCAAAGCGACCAGATTTTATATCAAAATCGTATGGGTTTTCCTCGAATGAACATGAGACCAGAATGATACCCATAATATGGAACCATGGACTCATCACTACTCAAAGGTTCACCAAAAACACTAAATTGCGCAAGTCGATGGTTGAGGTGATTGTAAAATGGTCTAATTTTGTCATATTTATCACCATCAGGTAAGCCATCGTTGTTTGCAAAGTGAATGTACGATTTGATTTTATGAAAACGGTCTCGGGGCATGGTTTGGGATGTATGACGTGGCGTGCTATCGATTTTTCTATGCATATACGTCGTTTGTCGATTGTATAGAGAACTGAATTGTTAGAAGGTAATTGTTAATATGGCAGCAAAAAGTGATATTAGTGAATATAGCATTGAATATCGAGTTCATGCATCATGTATCGAGTTCATGTATATCAAATTATGAGCATGTTACGCGCCAACGTTCCATAAATGGAACATAAATGAATTAAATATATTTTGACAAGTGAGTAATGTATTATTGATTTGTTTTATGATACAATCATATAGGTTAATTATCAACATTATTGGAAGTTACATACATTTTATCTTATGCTTGTAATGTATGATTGTATCAAAAATGAAAAAATCAATATTTTTTTAACTTTGAACTATATTTACTCACAAAAAATCAAAATTATTATTTTTCTATGCACATATATATATTTAATAAAAATATGTTAATAAATATGAATATAAGAAAATATATTATAATAATCATTTTATAAAAATTTAAAATGATTATGGTGTATAAAAGGTTAACAGACCTAATAAAGTTAAAAAAATCCGTGACAATATTTTAGATCATGAGTCAATTGTTTTGAAATTTAAACGTTAAAAAAACATATTTTATACGATTTGTTTTAAATATACGAATTACTTAAACATTAAAATTTAATGTATAATATAATATAGCTGTACTTGTACTATGTATATTATATGTATTCTAACAGTTTAAAATCGTTTAAAAGAGTGTTCGTTTATTTTTTATTCCTAATTTTTTGGGCGCTCTGTGGCAGTTAATTTCCCGGTTTTCAGCTTGTTATATTTTCAAATGATGGAAAAGTATTTCTATAGGATAGAAATTTTCTGCGTATTTGGACAAAAAAGAATTAACATATAATTGTGTATTTTAAAGACACTATATAATACTCATTTATGCAAAGAAAATTATTTTGATAATAGAACATTATATAAATATATACATAGCTATAAAAAATATTTAATTCAAGAGGCATTTATGGAAGCAATATTGAGACAAATATTGAGACACCAAAAACCACCTAATTGAACAGTTGAATGAAAATCTAACATTACCAAATGATAATAAGGAATATATTTATAAATATCAGTAATACCATAAATAACGCATATTCCATATAGTCAACATTTTAGAACAGAAATAATCCAAGGAATATTTGTTTTACAATCAAGTGCCCTTCAGCCTCAGAATTAGACTTCTATTTGCATGCAATGCGCGTAATTCTTCTTTTACCTTACGCTTTTTTTAATTCGATCTGCAGAATGTGATTCCTTAAAGGCGGCTCAATACCTCTTCCTTACTGAACGTACTGATGTCAAAAATACGGGACTCAGTTGAATATTCAATGGATTTCCAGAATACTTGACCACATCGTAGACTATTCTTAGAGATATCAGAGATAACTACTGCATACTGTTTAACAGAACCTTATCGTTAACTGAGAAACCCCATTCCACACAAGCATTCCCATGCGATAAAATTACAAACCACAGGGTTCTGTAATCATCCTTGCTGCAAAGAACAGCATCTATCCAGGTGACATTTTTTTATATCAAATGCATATATTTCTTCTTAAATAAATTAAGTCTCGTAAATTTGTAAAAAAAACTGATTAAATGGCTCTACCAGCAGACATACGTATGTAACCAACAAATATTTTTAACATCCTCTCAAAGCATCCGTGGTGATAGACGATTTTTTGAGAACGGTTGGTGACATGCTCGACAAATTTCGCACAAAGTCATATTTAACAGGAAACTCTCGAGAAGTTTATCAGTTGTTTTTTAACAAAATTAGTTTTCAGACCTTATAAAACGACTTTTTGTTTTCATCACAGATGTTGTTTAAGGTATCCTTGAGAGCAAACATCCGGCTTTTTAAAAATTTTATCCCAAAAATCAATTGCAAAATACATTTTTGGCTTCTTCGAAAACCTATGCTTTCACAAACAGATAAGACTCGACAAAGAAAAAATTACACTTTCCATAAATTGCCATAATGGAGCAGCTGATTGAAATCTACATAGAAATGGTTACAAAAGCAACGATACCGATTTGAAAAAAAACGTAGAGTTAAGCAACAAGTAATTTATCAGCAAGAAACTCCTTTACATTGTCAAAAACTTTTCTGGATATATACTACAGTAGTTTTGACGAATTGTTTTAATGTGGCAACATTTGAATAGCCCATATATGTACAATGTAACAAAAAAATTCACGATATGCTAATTTTTTTAAATATTTTCAAATAAATAGGTAGCGTGTCAGGTTTTAAAATTTGCAGCCACTTTTATATTTGAATTTGACTCTATATTTACTTACGCATTCGAGTGTTGCGCAATTTAACTTGGGTAGCATGCTCTGAAAAGACTCCTTTCTACTACTTGTGTAGGAAATCTTTTATATTAAGTAATTATCTTTAGATATTTATTACTAAAACAGATTTTAGAAAAGAAACAGTATACGAGAATTAAAAATCATGAATATGTGAATAATAATTAAACTTGGTAGATATGCATACTTGTTTCCCAATAGAGTTTCGCTCGGTGTTGTTCAAAAGATAATTCCCCAATGCCTTCCTTGAGGAAACACTAAAACAATATTAAAGAATTAATAGAACCTGATAAATAATATAAATAAATGTTTTATATCACTAAAATATAGAATTGCTTAGGGAGCCATGCCTGTCAACTTACGTCTTCCTTTACCATTAGTATGCAGCACATCCTAAAATAAATAAAAAACTTTTTTTATTCTATTCGTGTTTCTTTGATATTATTGGGATTAAATAATAAGACTAAAAATAGTTGTGTTTCTAGAGCTAGCTGTCATAAGCGTACAATGAGTAACACAAGTCCAAAAACTGAACATAGTTAAGAGGCAATATTATTATTTATACTTTGTTATTGTGACAATATCTTAAAAATCTCATAATAAAAATTAAAAAATATATTTTTAAAACAAAGGAAAATAAATTATATCTTTATTTGTCTAAACCTCTTATATGAAGCATGTTACGTCACCATAAAAAATATAGGTCGATCTAACATTGCAAATGTTGAAATGTGCTTATTAGAACTATTTGGATTCACCATCTAGGACAAATCTATAAAATTAACATAATTTTTACAAATGTTGATAGTGAGAGTTGATCATTTTTAAAGATTGTATGATAGCTCCAAAAAGCTTGAGTCTCTGCATGCCCAAAAATGACTATTAAGGTAATGAGACGACTGTCAATGTTCCATCTTTGGATACAATAGAATTAGAAATTCTAGATAATAATCACTCTATAATAATTGGTTGGTATTTAAAATATATATATATATAAATGATACGTTTATGTATGATTTTTTGCATAGGCAACTATTAACATGGCATGTCCACATGGGGCTGATAGATCCCTGTAGAAACATATCTGCATTTAAAACCCCTAAATCATATAAATTTTAAATAATCTCTTACAAGAATTTCAATAACTTATTTTTAGTTTATTGAAATAGTTTTATTGATTAATATTATAATATGAATGATATGAAAATAACAGTACAAGTTATTCTATATCCAACAAAACAGACTAACATCACTGGAGTTAGCATTTGGATCACTATTAAAAATATCAACAGATCTAACAACAGTAACAAAGTTACTTTTTCATTGGCTCCAAGCCACCCAAAGGAATAATATATATTTAAATTCTTCTATATATACAATTAAAAAACTATGTTTACTATATTTTTATTATTAGTCTTGGACAGGTAAACAACACTTCTATCTGTCCAATTGGGTGGGTAGTTTTAACAAACTGGTAATGCATATTTTGAAGAATGGGGAATTATAAATGTTTTGCATATTATGGTTGTAAATTCAATGCATCAAGTTCTAATCACATTCTAGTCTCTAGTAAATAGAGTACATATGGATATAATCCCACACATCACAACATACATATATAATTATAGGCATAGATATAGTCTTCTTACTAAATGAAAAATCTGGCTTAATCCTATAGTAAATTTTGGTTGCACCAATGATGAGTCATCTACGCTTGTACAAGTCAAGAAATGCTAGATATAGATCTAATACAGTAAAATAATAAGATTTTCAGACAATCAAATGTATGTGATATAAAGCATTGACACGAAAAGTAAAACTATCAAATGAAAATGTGCACCAGATTTATAGCTACAATAATATGTAATTTATAGGTGTATATCTAAAATAAGAATAGTTTTTCCAATAGCAAAAATAACTAGTTTTGCCTACATTAAGCCGTAGGAATACAAGAGAGAAGAAGATTTTCTTTTTTTATTAATCTTCATTTTGTTAAGTTTTACTCATTTTTTCTTTATATATAATAATTTGGTCTTCACGTGTTTATCATAACTTTTAATTAGCTGGTCACACTATTTTGACTAATAATTGACTAAAAAGTTAATTTGGAGTCCTGGACTCAGAGCTTAAGTTAAGGCCTATTATATGTGCCATATGATTGTGGTTGCATCAAACAATTTCAAGGATGTCTTGCTATACATTTTTATACAAGCTTTATAGAAAGCATGCTATACCTTTTTATACAACCAGTCACCAGACTTATACATCTTGCTGCATACTACTAAGTCATTTTATTAAGTAATAAGTTTTGTAGTTAGTGTAACTGTAAACTACCGTATTTTCTGGAGTATAAGCCACACCTTTAATCTCATATTTTGAAACGGAAAGTGGGGGGTGCAGCTTATACTCTGGACATAAAAAATTAATATTTTTCACCAAAAATACTTATAAAAATTTTGTTTTCGCCAAAAAATACGTAATTTATTGATAATAGATATGCTATGTATGAAACAATTGGGTGTACCTATATAATATTATATAGGTATACACTGTTTCTCAAAATGGATGGAAATATCACTATTAGACGTAGAAAGCATTGATTCTAAACAATAATTTTATTCTACTTATATGGCTTGGTTCTGCTGCAGCATGCAAAGCTCTGTGCATTAGTTTGAACATCCAATCAGATCAGGCTTATACAATTCAAATATCATTTAACAAGCAGCAAGTGCTGGCTGATGAATAGACAGCCAATATTCATGTCTTAGCACAAAAGTAGGTTGGTCGATTGTCAAACTGCAAATTTAAAAATCAAATTGTTCATGATCATTCAGACTTCCAATTTCACAGGAGTTGAATGTCCAGAAAAACACGGTATACAGGTGGTTAAGAGATTGAAACAGAGGAAAGTTTAATTTTGAAAAGTCGACTAGAAGGCCTAAACAGACCATACTAAGAGCCAATCGACTTCTCGCAAGATAAGCAACAATGCATCATTAATCAAGCGCTTGACAACTAGTCTATTATTGGAGGCCGAGTTTCGATTCACACGATTTATTGGGGCCTCAAGGAAGCTGGCATAAAAAAACCTAGACGAGCTTTCTGTCCTTTTCTCAGCAGAAACAATACTGTAGCACGATTATGGTGGTCAATGGCACATGGCCACTGGAGAGACATCTGAAATAGGGTTGTTTTCATGGTATTTTTTAATTATTTCTTGTTCCTCTGAATGATGCTGCTTTTTTTAGATGTTGATCATATGCTGCATGAGCAACACTTGCCATTTGTAACAAATCATGAGAAATTGGAAAGTTTGAACTTGACAACTTGAAAAAATTCGGGCTTAGTACCAGCTCATTTTTCGGGCATTCAGGCCAATACCATCCATTTTTGGGACATGCCCGAATTCAGGCTGATTTAGTGACACTGCATCTGTAAATCAGTTTACCTATATAAAAACTCTGCGGAAGTTTTTTCAAGCAGATAATCTACCCCAGCACTACATATTCCAAGATGAGTATGCATGAATGGGCTTCTCTTCCACAGAACTACATTGATAATCTCATTGACAGCCTTTTTTGCCATCTTCACATAGTAATTCAAGCCAATGGTGAAAATACCAGATATTAGTGTCCCCTCCCCTTCAGAGAATGCAAAAACAGACCATTTAAGGGCTATCTACTTAATGATTGATTAAAAATAAAATCTAAAAATACATTGAAATCAAATATCTTCATTCTTTTTGAAAACAGGTGTATTAATAAAATTATAACCACACAATAATAGTACAATATTTACTTGTACATTAGGTAGATCACTTCAAAATCTTTATCAATACATATCTAGCTGTAGTACCTGTATTATATTCTTATCTTTGAATAGATAGCTGCATCATACTATATCTACCTCAATCTCTGATTTTTGACTCAGTGGGGGGGTGCAGCTTATACTCCGGATACTAAAAAATCACTAATAGTGGATTCAAAGTGGGGCCTGTGGCTCATACTCGGAAAACATGGTAAGTGTAGTTGTAAATACTTTGTTGTACATATAATTAACTCTTTGGCTGTGAATTTTAATATACACATATAGGCACATATCAAATGGGGGGGGGGGGGTTGTACCATTCATATGATAAGTACAGGATGGCCACACTAAATCGAAAATAAAATTCGAGTATATTTTGAAAAAATTAGAGTATATATAATAGGATATCCACACGATTTCTCACAAAAAAATAAAAACATTTAACTACAGTAAAAAATTGTGTATTGGTAAAATGTATAGTTCATTTATACAGCAGTAGTAAGAGATCAAAAGGAATGTTATATGTAATGGAATGTAATAGAACAGTAAGATGAAAAAGAACATTAGAACAGTCCTTTTCCGATTTCTTTTTTTGAATGTTGCTTTCGAATGCAGCATTAGCACATTCTTCTTCCATTCTTATTTCATCCAGATATTGCTTAATTCCCCGCAGCGATAGACTGCTTGCACCTACCTAATGACAGCTCAGCATGCCAGGGTTGCTTAATTCCCTGCAGCGATAAGGACTCTGCTTAGCAAAAATATTTGAATGTTATTTAAAAAAATATTGGTTGTTACTAAATGGAACAACAGGCAAAATTTTTTAGTGAAAAAAAATATGTAAAAGTTGTTTAATTAAATAAAAATATTTTCTTAAATCATATAATAATTACATTTAAAAATTGTGAGTGTCCAAATCAGGTGGTACTAGGCTAAAAAATAGCATGAACAGATTTTTTAAATTCGAGGATAAACATAAAAATTTGAGGATAAACATAAAAATTCGAGTATTTTTGAATATAGTCCAGCATAATTTTAAAATTCGAGTATATGAGCGAATTTCGAGGATATGTGGCTACCCTGTAAGTATCTTTCAAATAAATACTATTGGACCTTTGAAAATATGGTGCCCCTAAGATAAGGTTGTAGGCACCTATAGGAATGACAGTCTCCTCTTATAAACTACATAATATAAGGTAATTGAAACATGTGAATTTATATTTTTAGTACACTGATAGAAGCAAATACTCTAACAATTTAACAAATATATTCTGTATACATAATATGCTTTATTGATTTACAAAACTAAATATTTCTATAGGCTTGAAAATAATGAAGAAAAAAACACTATATTTTGGTACCCCAATTGTTTTCCTTAACACTACTATTAAAAATGTTTGGATGCACACCTGACATGATCTTTATCTATATATAATTTGATCTACATCAGTATCTACAATCATTTTAGTCACAATTGCTAAATGCCAAGATTTTGACTTAGCATTTAGATATAATTATAATGATTTTCTGAAAATTGGTTTGATAATTGAATAATTTTCTTGAGCCTTATGAAAATAAATTGAAAATATGCTAAGAATTTCTTGGCTACTTAAAGATTCTTAATACTTTCTGACATTGTAAAATCTTGAATCAATAAATAAAATAGCTAATGATGTTGATAATGACATAGACATGTCATGATTATAAATACAATTATTAAATAAAACAAATAAAAAATTGATTATTTTAAAATTTCTTGAATTGATACATAGTCATAGAATTTAAATTTACATGGTTAAGTTATTGTTTAGCAGCATTAAATCAATTTTTTTCAAATATTTAATAAATTTTTCCAAATAAATATTAATAATTTATATTAAATTAATTAATTAAACTATGAATAACTTATGATGCTGAAGGTGACAAGTTCATTTGCAATATGCAAGAAGTTACAGGAGACCACCTACCAGCAATCTCTACCTTTATATGAATTAGAGGGTTACTGGATGTTGTAATCCTGTCCCTGGCCTGTTGTAAAATTTTGATTTTATGCCACTAACTTAACCAATTATTCTAATAATTTATTTATTTTAATTATCAATTTGATCAAATACTTTAAAATCAAACAAAAGGACAATATTTCTTTAAAAATTTGAAAAAAAATAGTTATTTGTTTTTAACAATAACTAGACTAAGAGTACACTTTATTACTCTTGGCATTAGTCATCTGCTAATAAATAATGGAAGTATATACACTCTTATATCTACTAGACAGTACAATCATGTCTTAAAAATAGACAACAGAAATGTGGGCGATTGTGGAGTTCTTGGCCGCAAATAATTTTTTTTTCGGAAAATAAATTTTATTTTTTAATTTATATATTGTAATACTATTGTAAAGGATAGTGAGATGCTTGATAATCGTGGTGTGGTTGCGGCTGCAAGTGGCTGCCAGCATTTAGTAGTGTATAGGGGTTACTTGAACTATACTCGTTAAATGTAAAAAAAAATATAATTAACAAACATATGAATTTAGTAAACATTACAAAACAAATAACCATAATATAGTCAAAAGTATAATAATAAGGGTTACTTGTTAAACATTAAAAAATGTAATTAACAAGTAACCCCTATACACTACTAAAATCTGGCAGGCCGCTTGAGGCTGCAACCACACCACAATTGTCAAGCATCTCACTATCCTTTACAATAGTATTACAAATTATAAATTTAATTACATTTATTTTTAGTTTTATTTGCATTTTATTTATTTTCCAAAAAAATTAAATTTACGACCAAGAACTCCACAATCACCAAAATGTATTTACCTTTATAAATTATACAACTTTAAATATCTATTCCTAACTTTCAAGTCTTATATTTTATAGAACTATTTATGCTCTTTATAATGATATATATAGTTGCTTTTTGATCATTTCTGCATCATTTTTTTAAATAACACATTTTTAAATAGTTGGTACCATAAGATAACATCTTCAAAGTATGTAAAAACTATATTAATATGTAATACACATATGGATAAATGGAGTCTGACACAGCCCAACACCAATTTTTTTGTTTATAATGGTGTTTTTAATAAAAGTAAGTTTTAAATCATCTATTAAAAAATACCAAAACAAATTCAGCTTCTATTCATAACTTACAAGTTGAAAAAAATATGTGTAGAAAAGGAAGGAATATCTATTTCTTTTTTTTACCAAAAGAAGTGTATACAGGGAGGTCCCTTTTTTGGTCTATAAAATTCGAGGACACTAAAATATAATGATTTATGTAAAAAAAATACAATTACATATTTACATTCAATTATTAGTATAAATTATAGTGAATTTTTAAAGGAACTAAAATTGTGGTAAACTGATAAAGTTGGCTGGGTTATAAGATAGTATTTATTATAAATTCATTATATAGATCATATTATTTCAAAATTTCTGTCAAATATAGAATTAAAAAAAGGTTTTATGAATATAATATAATATCTTTTGATAATTGTTATAATTCAGTATAAT
>JAYRBW010094804.1:0-20645 GCA_036023295.1 Invenusta paracnida | reverse complement strand
ATATGTGGCTTACATCGATATTAATATTAATAGGGGGTAATTGTGATCACGCTTTTGCAGGGATACATATTATACAAATCTAAATTTATTCAGCTAATCAATCGATAAATGGCTAAAATAGGCTAAGAGAGTGGTAGCCATGGGACGGGTTAAACTTATGCCTTCCAACCCAAAGGTAGTAAACTCAAAACACAGCTGCATTGAGATAATATCAATTAATTAGTTGAAGTTTTGGTGACTAATCAATCAAGATTTCTACGTGATCCTAAAAAACTATTTTGCAATATACCCTATATACTTAATATTTATTTTAAGCTTTAAGTGATTAATTGAATCAAAATTTAATATTTTAGTATTTGATACCTTCCGTTTCTATGGCGTAGTATGGTGTATTTTACCAGAATCAAAATGTGGATTTTATACTCTACCAAACAGATTAGTTAATATAATTAATGATATAATGTAAGTAATCTAATAGTTTCTATGAATTTAATAATTACAGTTTTATTTACTATATTTTAATATTTTAACTACGATCTTTACTTTAGAAGTCGAACATACATTTATATTATATTCTTTACACCAACGAATTTCAATAATACGGTTTTTAACACAGATAAATGTGGTTATCTTACTTCAAAAAAGTATAATTTAAACATGATAATCGGACAAATTGAGAAGAAAAATATAAATTTGCTAATCTTCTTGATTTAAATACAATAAACATTATATCATAAATACATATGTATGTACCCTCCAGTATAGCTATCGTTACCTTATAGGTAGTAATCATGAAATGATCTGTTACTTATTTAATATAATACTAGCTATATTGATATGATTAATAGTTTTAACTCGTCCGCCTGTATATATGAGATTAAGTTAAGAAAACTAAGTTTAACAAAAAAGATTAATTAATTTTAAATTCTTTTATCATTAAAAAATCTCGAAAAGAAACAATTGTAAAGCTTCTATTTGTATTATCTATTATTGTTATATATCTATAATATAATCTGTTAAGTCATCTATTTTGATACATAAATCGTATATACTCCTATAATCATATAAAATCGTAATTATATAAAATCTATTAATATCAAGCTTATCCCAAATAAATGTTATCATACATGTATATACACAAAGGCAATCTTGATATTTCATTCTACTAAACAAAAACATCAGTGGCACCTTCAGATAAAATACAAAAACCAAATATGTTTAAAAATGTAGTTACTTATACATTTAATAAAATTTTAAATTCAGTTGTTTATTAACTGATTATAACAAAACGTTAAAAATGTGATATGATATATTTTTTAATAAATGCAATAAAAAAATTATAAATAATACAAATAATTTTATTTAACCATAAATAATTAATAATAATAATAATGAATTAGATTTAGGGGACAATATATAAAAAATATCTGTATACACATGAAAAAGTATAATATTTATTGTATATATTATTGTACTAACTGCATGTTTATATTAGTATGTTGTATGTGAAAGAAGTTAACTACTCAAGATGGTAAGGTATCACAAAAGTGTGAATGATCCCATCTAGTTGTAAAACCTTGCGTCATACATGTATATTATAGATAATTTCGAAATTATGTGACTTTATAAATTGTCCTATATATTGATCTAATCAATTAAATGATCGTGTGATTAGGAAGAGTTGGAAAATAGATATCTAAATACTTTATTGGTTAGCTATACAATGAATCTCTATTGATGTATAATTTTTTCTCCCATTATGAAATAATTTTGTACAATTTTTATAATGAATTAATATCTTTGGTATCTGGTTTAATTTTATTTCAATCAATAACTGTATTATATGTATATATATAATGTTCTATAGGAGTGTTTTTTTTCTCTCCAGTTATTAAATCTGTGAACAAAATTTACGTTTATTTCTCCTTCTTACGGTAGTTCATTCATTCATTTTGACATATTTCATTTTGATCTGATTATGAATTGTGATATTTGTAGAATATTAGAATATTAATAAATTAATTTAATTTGTTCATTTTAATGATAAATAGTATAAAGTTGTTTATTTCATTTTTTAATATATTTTCAATATGTTTCTTTATTAAACAGGAAAGCTAGTGACATATGTTGATTTTTCTATTGTTATGCCTGTTGTATGTTGGTTCTTCTTGTAAATCCATAGATTGCTGAAGCGTAATTAATATGTGATTTTAGGAATCCACTGTATATTATGTACTTGTTTAATTTGTAATGTAATATATTTCTTTCTGAATATATAGCGATAGAATTCATTTAATAATTTTGCTTTTAACAGTGTTTTCAGTCCAATTAGATTTCTCTTCTAAAATGCAATCAAGATATTTGTTCTGTAGAACGAAATATCAATATTGTCCTTGTGTATATACACATGTGATAAATGTATTTGTGATATAATTGATATTTATAGATATTTTACAATTACGATTTGATATGATATGATATGATTATATATACGATTTATGTATAATATAGATAACCTTATAATATATGTAGATATCTAAAAATAGACGACATTATAGATTATACATTATATATAGATATATACTAATAATAGATGATATTAATAAAAAGCTTTACAAGTTTTTTTTCTATCTTATAGCTCGAATGTGGATACTCTTGCCATAGTTTCTTCTTATTTTCTTATATTCTTATTTTAAAATTAATTTAAAATGTAAAACTGTATCAAATTTGCATTTGGATAGATATAAGGTTAATTTATTTACTTTGAAGAATGAGTCAATTTTCTGAAGTTCTATAGGATAAAGCATAGTTATAAAAAAATTGTGAAAAGACGATAGAATAATAACTAATATAAGTGCTTGGTTATTTATTACAACTTATCTAAAAAAATAACATTACTAGTTCGTATTTATCACCAATACAAAGTCTAAATAATCACAATTTTTACAACTTTAACATAAATATATATGTGTACAACTTCCATACAAAATTCTTTTAAGAGGACTGTCGACTCTTAATTTTCAAAAACAAATTAAAAAATAATGTATTTCATTTTCAAAATAGTTAAACATTTTTGTAGCTTTCATTAAAAAATTATTTAAATTAATTAAAAACAAATATTTTTTTAATAAATAAATTGTTAAGAAGTATAAGAATATACAATGAGAAAACCATCCATTTTTCTCAGTTGAAAAAACGTGACTATCTAATAAAAATATAATATAACAGAAATCGTTTGTTTATAACACGGAAAGAAGTTTTATAGAATAACAGGAACTTGTTTGCTTGTTTATTAGCCGACATCCGACTTTAACTGCGCAATATTCCAGAATAGGTTATGATGTAAGATTCTTAGACAGTATAATGTTAATGAATTGTAATAATATAACTTATTTCTTAAAGCTTTCATTTGTTTACCTATTTGTATATTATCAACTTCGTTTCAATTATGTATTAGCATAAAGTTTGTTCAGAACAAAAATTCATATTTTTAGTAGATATTTTAAAAACTTATTATTTACTATATTTTCGTTAATACTGGAGATAGAGTTTATAAACAAAAGCTTAAACAAACAAATTTGACAGTTCTTTATTAACTTAATATTTGCGTTTATTAATTAAATTGCTTGCAAACTCTTTTTCTCATGAATATATGTCAGTTTTACTCATTTTAAAATGATATCTTAACCCTTTGAATCAATTGTTGTAAAAATAATCGTTTAGGTTTATTAATTCTATTTTATTTAAAAAACGTTAATCCTTATTATTTTGGATATTTTAGACTGATTATTCTAAACCATTTAAACAATTTTTTTGTGTACTATTTTATTTTATATTACCACTTTTTTGCAATTTAAAGCCTCAAAATAATCATGAATAGGGATGAACTAAAAAGTACTATAAGAAGTAACATATTTGTAAAAATTTCAATAAGGTGCAAAAAGTCTAGAAATGTTTAATTTATAAAAATAAAAAATAAAATAATATTTTGTTTTGTTTAATTTTTATATAGTTCTTATGTAATTTTGTATTATGTAGCATTACATTGTATAGTCTACTTCTTGGCACATATTTTCGTTAAAATAAAACTAAAATAATATGTAAACTGAAAGTTAAAATATAAAAAGGTAAATCAAATAACACATTCTAATTTTTAATAAAATAATCAAAAGTATAACTACGCTAATTTGATACAAATTGCATACTTGAAACATAGACTTAATAAAATTAAAATTAAATATAACATTTCTAAAAGTTTTGTTTTTAAGAACCATATTTTATATTAAAAAGTAACCATATATTAAGCATATATAGCCTACTTGTTACAGTAGCGTCTCTATTAAAAAAAATCTATGCAAGAAATTAGACGTTATGAAAAATAGTATTTAAATGAGTATATTACTAAAGTCTAATGGACAATTCACCATTAAAGCGATGTGAATAATTATTCACACAGACAAAATTAATATTTTTTAATTTTACGAGCTATGAATCAATATTAACAATTTTGTTCGGTTTTTCACTCAAGAATAATGTTATACACATGATATCTACGAAAACAAATTAATTACTTATTAATTTAAAGCGCTTTGACGCACTCGGTGTGAATTGAGTGCTTTTAACGCTACGCACCATGCTAGAAATTTTCGATTTAGATATAAAAAATATATATATAAAAAATATATAAAAAAAATATTCAACTATAGAACTGTATAAAAAGATCAGTCGATATAAATTAAGTAATGCATATAACGCATGTAATTATATACATAATATCATTTGAAATGATCATCGGTAATTCATCAGGTAGTTAATTGTTTATTTTAAATAATTTTTTAAAATAATATCGTTATTATAATATTACAGAATATACCAACCTAGGTTTATATACATACAAAAATTGGCAAAATGTTATATAATATATATTATATTCCCTAAGTTAAAGAAAAAGTATAATCAAAATTCAGCATACTAAAATTTTATATATTAAAATATTATATATACAACTATTATTAAACATTAGATCTAATATGGTAATTCATTTTTATATATAATAATATTAAATAGATTCTTTTTACACTCAAACATATTGTTATTGTCTATTCTATCTATTAAGGCCTTACTTGTATATACCACATATTATCATTAATAAAAAATGTTAGTAAATATAAAACCTCGATTGTTTATGTATAAATACAATAGCAACGAAAATAATATATATAAAAAGTACCAAATATATTAAATAATTTAAAACAATTAATGATGTAAAAAATACTACCATATGTCTCAATATTTATAATGAAAATTAAACTAATACGTTTTTGACTTACACCAGGAAGGAATATTCATTTATTTATTGTTTTTTATTGTTTCAAATAAATATTATCTTTAATTCTCCATTGCATTCTGTACTATTTACGGAGATGTTTATAAATGTTAAGTTTACCAATTACACAAAGCTTTCTAAATCTTTAACTCCAGCATGTAATATTATATATGTATACTATAACTAATTTGTCATGTTTGTTTATATACTCAATTTGAAATGAAGTAACTGGAGAGAATAAAAATTGAAAGATCAGGATAAGCTTTATTTGGGTATACAAGGTAGTGCATGATGGTATAGCTTTTGGTATAGCCTTCTTCAGTGTTAACACAAAGTGATAACAGATAATGACGAAATGTAGGTTTAACGCTAATATTCTTAAGGAATCTTGATTAAAATCTTCCAAATGAAACGATCTAATCTAATGTATAATGAGTATTTCATAAATATTAATTAGTTCATCCTCTTTGTAAATAACTAAATATAAAGAAAAATCATATTCTAGGTACCTACTATTTATTATTGGAGCTTGTTTTTGAATTGTTTTTCTTGCTCACATCATGAAAATAGGTTTAAGTGAGATATTATTCATGAAACGCAGAATGTGTAATCTGTAAACGACACAAACAATAAAAGATGACACAATAATTAATTAAACGGCGCTCAACAGAAACAAAGGTATAGCAATAAAGTCAGAAACTAAAATATCCCAGATGAGCTGGCAGAAATTCATCTAGATATTTTTGGAATTAACCAAATGCTTTCAACATTGCATCAATAACAATGACCTGTTGGAAATGAAGCCAGTGTTGCGCAAAAATTGTGTTAAAAACTTTATGGTCTAACAATGCTGTATCAAATTTAAATGTTGTATATAGTTTAAAAATTGTATCTTCTTGTATATTATTTAAAAAATGTAATACTGACGATTAGAATTAAATCAGTATCTATCTTGCAACAACATTGAATTCAATAATTGCAAAGATTACTCAATTTGTGTCTACCGATATTTATACGTTAGAAAATTAGAATATTGTATAAATTTGACAAAAATATGTTCTAAAATATTCAAATATTATATTAAATATATGATTATTACAGAAAACATGTACAATAATTAAATAAAAATATTCTAAATGAACAAATTATTTAAAAAGTATAATTTATTTTTTTGCCAAGCATATATTTTTACTAAACATCTAAAGAAATTAATATTCAATAATTTAACTTACATATATTTTTAAATTTATTTTAAAACGATTGATTTCGCATATTATTATGAGTGACAATAAAGCTAAATAATTATTTCAGACCAAATTATACTTGACCGACACAGTTACCAGTCATGGACGGGGAATTCAAATATAACTAATTTTAGGGTTCGAACCCACCATATTTACATTTAAGTCTAATTTCTCAAATTGTAAGATTGACAAAGCATCAGATATCTGAAATATCTTTAATTATCTGAAATTACTAAATAATGTCAGTAATAATTATAATCTATGTCAGTAATACATATTATAGTATTTGTTTGACTTAATTTTACAACTATTAAATTTGAAATTTGTAATGGATTTTATTTCTAAGAATGATTAACATAAACAAAAAGTTTTATAACACATAGAAGAAATATGTTAAAATTAGCCATACTTAAGAACGATTACGTCTATTATTATACATGGTTTTAAATGATTTGATTTCTTTATACAAAGTTAACATTCGTCATGATCAAATTATTTTAATTATATGTGTCTATAAAAATGCTAAAATGTTATTAAAAACAATTAAAAGATAAATATGTCATCTAATTTTGTCAAATAGGTTATATTTCCAATATACAATATTTTTATTTCCGCCATACTGGCTACCAATTATAACTTATATATAGGTATCTCGATTTAAAACAAAAGATTAAAGCTTAACAGAGGAAGTATAATTTGGATATTTGTCATTAAAATATTTTAATTAAAGTTGAATAATTTGTCCACATTTTTCATTATTTATGACGCAAGCATGCATACTGAATTTGTACAAATTATTTAAATTTATAGTTTAATTAAACGATAAATATACTAATTCTTAACGACGAAATTTATATAATAGTATAATTTCACACCTCCGCATTCTTCAGTGTCCAAAGGCACTTAACGTTCACTGCCAATGAATCAGCATGGGTCACATGCATGTATATACTCGCTCTTGAGCAGAAATGTGCCATATATCATCATTAACATTGACAGGTACTTTAGACTATTGGAACCTGTGAACAACTTTATGATTTGTAAAATACAGAAACGAAATGTGTTATACGAGATGTTATTAAGTATTCCGAATACAATAATTAAGATTGCAAAATAATGGAGGTGTTTGTCCCCTGCAAATTACGCTTACTCAACAGGAGTTCTTCATTATTTTGTACTTGAAATAGTTTACTTCAAATCTATTTTCTATACAGTGCCATTAAAAAAAGAAAGATTCATAACTTCACATCAACATTAATTGAATATCGCATTGTCACTATAAGCGTTTTACAATGACACCACAGAGTTTGCTTGGAGCAATATCTTGACATATGTAGTCATTGAAATCTGAAAAATAAACTGATTTACGTCCATTAAGATATTTAAGTTATGACTCAAATTAATGAAGGCGGATATATCTATAATGAGACTTTGTTTTGAAAACATATTGTTTATAATAGTACCTAATGTGTAACAATCAGATATCATTTTGTTTCGTTTTTTTAAATTATTCATATCTGTCTACAACATATGTTAGAGTGACATATATGTATTATAAAAATTCTTAAAACTACAATTTTTGTTATTTTAAAGTGGTAAATTTAAAGATAATCGCTTATTTTTTATTTCGCTTACTTCTATATTGTTGTATTCAATAATAATTATAAAAATACACAAATATCAGCATTGAATATAATATGTATTCCAACAATGTCTATTTTTACTTTAATAAACGCAAAAATATATTATAGTGCTGTGACATACAATACACATAAAAAGCCGTATTACATTTTCTGTTAACCCCTTCTGTTTACAGTTTAAATATTTAATGAATAATTTTTTAAATTAAATGATATTATATATATTATAATTTATTTTAATATAATAATTGTTTTAACTATCTTAGTACAACTAAAATAAGTTTGATAAATAATGTTTTAAAATTAGATTCATGAGATGCTATAGCATCTAATAATTTAAGTAAATGACACAATTATACTTACTTGAAAACTATTCGGTCATAATGATCTTAAAAAATTGGATCTCTAATTAAATGTATAGGTGATAAAAGAACTTTGGACAACTATATTTATAACTTAATACTTACTAATTTAGGTAACTACGGGTTTTCTCTTCAGTACCGAAGATCTAATCTTCCAATTTTGTCTCAATACGATAGCCATTCTGTTCAATTTCATCTTAATTATTATAATTAACGACAAATGTAACTCTGAGTTGATATATATACAATTTTTTTAATTTCAAAAGAAATAATATTTAAAGATAATAAAATTCTATTATTTTAAATAATCAAAAACAGTAACACCATATAACAAATGCAGAATATTTCCTGAAGGAGGATAGATGGATAGTTAGGATAATATTATACCTCGACATTTATCCACGGAATGCTAAGCAATAAGCACATCAGTTTTAAATCTTTATTATGTACAAATATTAATTGGTGACAGATATTAATATTGTCCTTGGAAATGTAAGCCTAGTGGTATAACTTTTAAAAATATATATAACTTTACAAATATGTATCATGTACCTACAGTTTTCTCTGATAACTCTAATAAAAAGAAGAAAGTAAACAATGTATATTTAAAACATTTGACAGACTGCAAATGAGTTGATCTTCTAAACTTTATCGCTGAAGCTCTTGTTTTTGAAATGACAATTATGCTTATTGATGTCTTATATTTTTTATATAATCCCATAGCTAAAATGCATTAATAAGTGTTATAATTTAAACGATGATAACAAAGAGTATTTTTATCTGAGTGCTATGTGTTTCCATAGCGATGATTGTATATTTTTTCTAGTAGTTATTCATTCATTTTATGGGCCATCATTTTTGCATATGAGTAATATAATCCATAGAGTTCTATTAATTATTGTTAAATTAATGACATTTTTGCAACACTGAATTATACTAATATTGTACATATATTCAAGTTATCTAAAATATAAAGCTATATTTAATTTTGGTAAGTATTAATATTTATTGTGTTATGTTATGATATAATTGAAGACATAAGTAGTTAATATACCAAAATAATGACATCATATTTTCATTATTTTTACAATGGAATATGTTACAAAAATTTTTTAACTGCATGCATATTTTCTAAACTCTTACAAGAACGTTTTAAAAATACAAAGAATGTTAATCAGCTTCACAACCAGGCCGCACCCCCGCTATGCAAGCGAAAAACCGGTATGGATAAGTTAACGTTCAAGTTAGATGCATTTTGTTCCCGAGCACTTGGAAATTACGCTGATATCAAAATTGAGCTCTTTAATGCACTCTATTGAAGATGCTCAACATCGGCAAATTAACACTTATAAATTGTAGAATTATGAATAGAATTTTATTTTGGGCAACTTTAAAAGTAATAAAATATTAGGATTTTAAACGATTGTAATATAGAATGTTTGACGGCTGTGAATAGAAATATAATAAAAATGGAATATGATGACTTTAATATTATCCTCAGATATAGGTTTGCCAACTATACTTATAATAATTAAAGTATGTATACTCGTCTCGTATCTATATCAATTATTAATAGTATAACAAGTATTGATTCCTTAACTTCCATATAATGAGGAATAGCTAAGTATTGAAAAAATTGTTGTTCTGTAAAAAGGCTTAAATACTTCTGCGTGTACAATTATAAAATCACTTTCTTGAAATATTTTGCATTTGCGTACATTATGCATAAACAATCGTTGGATTTACGTATTAATACATTTACATTTGCTTTTTCTTAACCCTTTATATATCACATCGAATAAAAATGCTACTTAAAAGTCCCAGAAAGTGGGACAACATATAATCGAAGATTGATACGTCATATTTTTTGTGTCAGTTATAAACAACATAAGCTTTTCAATAGCTATATAGCTTGTTAATATTGGAAGTTTGTAGAAATGTACCTAAAATGTTTTATACAGCATTTTAAACGGGATTGTGGTCCAATTTTAATAAACATTAAAGATGTATGATTTATATAATAATATAAAATACAATATCAAATTAAATTAAATTAAATTAAACGAATTACGTCTATATATATAAAATATTCTTTTGATTTCAGTGCTTATACATTTCCCGGTTTTTTTATGCTTCATGTAACCCTTGAGAAAATGTTACCGATTAACATTTTAACATTAAAAAGATTAACATAGGCATTAACGCGGATTATTATCCTTTCAACATGGAAAATCATAATTATAAATAAGTTGTATAAGATCTATATATAAGTATAGTTATGCATATTTATGAAGTTATATATGTATATATTCAATCATTAATTATATAAAAAATGAAAATGCGAGCGTCACTTGATAAGTTTCCGGATATAAAAATATGTATTTAAAATGTAAATATAAATGTATATTTGTTAGTATGTTTGAAACTTACAAGGACAAATTTAGTTAATTGCCTAGCACATAGTCCTCACACGGTGAATCAGAAACCGGGCATATCAGAACATAACTGAATATCAGAACAAAAACATAATGTTTAACATGACACATATAAGAATAATGATTTACTAAATAGATTACTCGTAAATTAATGTTAGATATGAACATTACAAATATATAACAGATTTCGAAGTAATAACCATCCGTGTTTATACATTTTGCATTCGACCAAAACATTTGATAAAGCAAAATCTCCAATCATTCTCGGAAAAAAATTTTTTTTCTTCAACAGAGTTCTTCAACAAATTATGCAACTGCTTCTTGAGGGCTCTCAAAAAACTATTACCACGAAGTTTACTCTTGATCTTCGGAAATACGAAAAAATAACATGGAGCAAAAATGTTGGCTCTAAGTTGGGTGCCCAAGAAGAGTGATATTGTTTCTTGCAGTAACTGGGTGCGGTTCGATTAGCTCTGTGAGCTGCAGCGTTATCGTGATGAAGAATCATTTGTTGACCATGTCTCAAAATATCTGGTAAATGGTTCTTGCTGCATTGATTACTCGTGGTAAACAGACGATATTTTGTGTGTCAGTTATAAACTAAATAATTTTAAAGATATTGAAAGTTTAAAGATATTTACCCAAAATGTATTAGGTATACAAAATTTTGTCCGGGATTGTAATCCAATTTTAATTGGCATTAAACATGTATGATTTATATATGTAACTATACGGTATATATATATATATGTATATATGCATATGTGCAAGCATGTAATATAATTTATAATATTTAATAATCATAATATGCTAGGTTAAAAATATCATAAAACTAAGACTTGTTTTTATATATTATTTACATGTATGCATCTCGATATCTTTAAACAATCGTATAAAAATCAGATCTTGCTTTGTACAATTTTCAAAATATATTTTGAAAATACTCAAAAATCAGAAATCTTATTCACAAACGATATTAACTTATATGTTTTAAATGTTCCAATTTATCGAAATCAAAATTAAATTAATTAAAACATTTTGTTTTTATTAAATCACTATTTTGAAGGTAATATCTATTACATCCCTTAATATGCCCTTAATTAAATGTAAATCGAATTTAATGACTTATAAATTACGCAGTTTATTTTATATATTTTTGAACACATTCCGTCTATATTTATGATCATTCTTTTTTTCAGCTATTCATTTCCGGTTGTTTTTATGCTTCATACAACACAAGAAAATGTAACCGATTAACAATAATAATAAGACGTATTAATAATGTAACAGATTATTATCGTCTCAACATGGAACATCATAATTGTATATAAGCTGTATAACATCAAAATTTAAGTATAGTTATGCATATTTATGAAATTATATATGTACAAGTATTAATTATATAAACATGCAAATACGAGGGTCACTTGATAAGTTTCTGGCTATAAAAATATGTATTTAAAATGTAAATATAAATTTATATTTGTTAATATGTTTGAAACTTACAAGGAGAAATTTAGATAATTGCCTAGCACATAGTCCTCACACGGTGAATCAGAAACCTGGCATATCAGAACATTACTGGATATCAGAACAAAAACATAATCTTTAACATGACACAAATAGGAAGAATGATTTACTAAATATGTAGATTACTCGTAAAGTAATGTTAGATATGAACATTACAAATAAACAAGAGATTTCGAAGTAATCAACATGCGTATTTATACATTTTGCATTCGACCAAAACATTTGATAAAACAAAATCTCCATTCATTCTTGAAAAAAAAATGTTTTCTTCAACAAAGTTCTTCAACAAATTGTGCAACTGCTTTTTGAGGACTCTCTAAAAACTAGTACCACGAAGTTTACTCTTGATCTTCGGAAATACGAAAAAACAACAAGAATCAAAAATTTGGGCTCTAAGTTGGGTGCCCAAGAAGAGTGATATTGTTTCTCACAGTAACTGGGTGCGGTTCGATTAGCTCTGTGAGCTGCAGAATTATCGTGATGAAGAATTATTTGTTGACCGTATCTCAAATCTGGTAAAAGGAGTCGTGCAGCATTGATTACTCGTGGAAAAACAAACCACAGAGTACCATTCAGTTGAAACCATTGCGTGTTGCTCTACTGGAACAGTAATCACATGATAATTTTGACTAGCAAAAGTTGCCACCATCTTGTTTAACATCGTGTTGCCTTCATTGGGGATGGTTCATTCATGTGACACTATTATGATAATTGAAGTTTGGATTCAGAGTCGTGACAATACACCCACGTTTCATCGCCAGATACGAAATTCCTCATATATCTTGCAGTTCCATCGAATCAAATTGACGAAGGGTTCCTCGACACCATCTAGTACGTTTGTATTAGCTTCTAGCATCTGTATTTATTATTTGTCGTAACAACTCAATTTGTCTTTCTGTTGTTGTGATAAGCGATCGACCTCATCGCTCAGAGTCTTACAATGACCATGGTAGTGCTTCCTCAGGAAATTCAATTTGTAGACGCTGTAGACTATCAGAAGCCGATAATTCGCTTTTAAAATTACAGTAGATCATCGCGAAATGAACACGATTAAGTTGCATATCTCAATTAATGACATGAGATTGCTGTTAAAAGTGAAGAGTATTTAAAATGATGTATTCAATTTTTAAATTTAAATATATTTGCTTCTACTATAGCGATCGATGGGAATGCAGGGGTTTAAGGGGACTGATTTATTTTTTACTTTAACATTTATTTATATGAATTATCAGCAAGTTTAGTTTTTCTTTTAGGTATATTATAAGTATTTGTTATAGTAAAATTTATTGTCGATAATTTTAATTAATATAAGTACACACAATCGTAAGAATTATAAAATATTGCAAAATATTGTATCCCTTGTTTATTACTTATATAATTGTAGTATTCTGACTTACCTTTCGCGTTAGAGGTTTTGTGTGCATTTATTTTTGTTTTTCGTTAGATTTGGTATATTTGTAAAACTGGTATTTTCTACAAAAATGGCTAGATTAAAACGTAATAAATGCATTTTTGATAAAAAATGAATTATAAGATCAAAGTAGACACATTTTTATTTTTGTTGAATTTAAGATTTAGTCATGTCTTCAATTTTTTATTCAATGAGAATAAAAGGTCCTTAAAAATATATATATTCAATTAAAGTGAAAAAATTACATTACAAAAGTAAGCATTTGATTCGATTAAATAACAAACAATATAACCAAATTTGAAGTCCTACTTGATTTTAATTAGCTAGGTTACAAAAAATAAATAAAAATCGATATAAAAATACTCATTTATAATTAAACTTACATACGAGCTGACGTATACCTATGTAAAAGAAATGTTTAGATATTTCATATATATACATTTATTTGTCATTTTAACCCTTATAATATCAAGCTTATTTTTGTTATATGGAATACCAAGCCTGGCCAAAATGTCCAGTGTCAAATTTTATTGGAACATGGAAATAACATCAAATATAAGACTTACAGTTTTCAATAACATCAATAACATAAAATAGAAGACTTTTATAGTTTTCAAATGAGTTTTAGACACAATTTGGGCACCTTGGAGACCAATGGTCCTTGCAAACATATGCTCCGCAGGTATGGCATGTTTGGTTAGTTCATCTCCGGTTCGGGCAGAAGCCACACCTCCCACGGATATTGTCATTCGCAGCAGCATGTATGGGCTCAATATTGACGAAACCATGACCTACTGATAGGTCCTTCAGCTCCTGGGAGATCCCGTTAAAGTTGGTGACTTTCTAGTGTTCCATTCTGACGTCCAAGGTCAGTTTGATGAGCTTGAAGCCAAGATCCTCAATGGTTTTTCTGCGAAACACGTTCACATTTCCATCTGAAGGGTTTAGAAGGATCATATTCAGAAGGATCACAATGTTGGTTATAATCAGGTCCAAGAGGTAGTACAGTGCATTTACGGTCCCCTTCTGGGTTTTACGACGGATGGTAAATTTCTCAACTTTCTGGTGCAAAAAATCAACCTTTGGAGCTGCTGTAACATGTGATGATGTCTGGTTTCTTGGTCTGTGTGTCTGCCACAGTGGCTGCATGATACTGAGTTCTAAGTAGTATCACCGCTTTGTTTTTCTTTGGGACATACGAAACTATTGTCTTCGGACCATCAAAGATAAACTTGCTCGAGAACTCAGCTCGATCTTTGTGCGGCAGCAGCTACATACTTTGGTATCTCAGCCTTGTTTTTGAGGAGAGTACCAACGATTGTGAGCCCATCTTTCCATAACTTATCCGCAAGTGAGATACTGGTGAAGTAATTGTCACACGTAATTCCGCGTCCAGTTTTGACGAATGGACTCACCAATTTCAATACAACATTTTGTATAGATAGAACTAGGTAACTTAGAACTTTATAACATAATTTTTGCTTAGCGCTCCGTCTATTGTATATATTACGTCTATGGTGTCAATCTACCTACCTAGTACATATGCAATTTATGGGTAGCTAAGCTTTTTAATGTGTTTTGCAGACAATACCAATCAATTTATTACGTGATAAGAGTGGTAAATACCACATTGTAACTTTTCACTACAAGACTATTTTTGCTACGTGGAATACCAAGCCTGACCAAAAATGTCCACTCGCTACTAAAAGAAAACTCTCCTAACAAAAAACTATGTATCGCAGAAAAACAAAACCAAGACTGATGGACCCTAAATTATATAATTTTCAACATGAAGCAGCTCAATATCTGAAATGGAATAGAAAAAAGTTATTTGCATTTTTCCGCAAGAGGTGGACAAAAATGTCCAGGCTTGGTATGGTAAGAGTTAATTTGAAAATTAATATTTTTCACATTCTTTGAGCACAAAACAAATAAGCATTTTTATCATTTATGAACTGTATTAGTATTTACTTTATGTATACATTAAAAATAAACCCCAGTTGTACCCAGACTGCAAAAAAATATTGTATACCTATTTACAATATATAATTTATCTATGTAAAAATGTTAAATCAGTAATACATATGTATAAATGTAGATAGTCATTAAATAACTTAATTTATAGAACGTCATGATACTATACATTTTAGTAGATAGTACATTAATACTAGATATTGTAGTATTAGATTTAGTTATAAATTCATTACAATCACAAGCCCCACAAGTTGCAGGCTAACTAAAGTCTATATATAGTTACAATATTGGTTGTAACATTCGTGAGTCAGATAGTCATGACTAAACATGATCGACCAGATAGCCGGGATCAGTAACATAGAGGTCATATGAGTGAAAAAAAAAATTCTGAAAAAAAATTTAAAAAGAAAATTTCTATACCTTATCTTTAAGAGTATCTTTTAATTTTATACTCGGTATATCTATTACATTATACTGTGTATATGTTACTCCCATTACCTAACAAGTAAACAAGATTTCTAATATTATTACAAAATAATGTTATACTTACTGTAACATACTTTATATACCTATATACACCGGCAATCCCGTATTTTAGCATCCCAAATTATTATTTTTTGTTTTTCTGTAAAATCTTACACTAAATAAACCAATAATAAATAATAATTCAGTACATTTTGAAATAGTTATAATTATATTGATTAAAGTTTTTTTTCAAATAGTTCAATCACAATATGCACCTACTATTTAACTATACGAGTCTTATAAAAATTATTGCACTTTAAAAAAATCTTAAATGAAAGTGAACCTGAATAAAATTTTAATAATTGTGGCAGCAGTTTCTCTAAATAACAGTAACGCTATTGCACTATTGTCACAAAATAACATATCCTATGAGTATTTCTTGAAGGTTCATGTCAGGTTCGCAATAATATGGCTATTTATAATATACTCAAAGTTTAAGTATCATATTCAGTTTGTCAACTACAAACTGCACTTTGAACCCAGGGGAATGTGCAAATATTTTCAAATGTAATGCATTATTTGTTTAAAATATAAGGATATATTGTTAAAAGAGATAAAAAGTTTTTCTTTAACTTTAAATCTATAAAAAATTATATTAATGAATATTCATCGATTTCTTCAATATC
Source organism: Invenusta paracnida (assembly GCA_036023295.1). NCBI lineage: Eukaryota > Metazoa > Platyhelminthes > Proseriata > Coelogynoporidae > Invenusta > Invenusta paracnida. The sequence continues at coordinate 3,572 of JAYRBW010094804.1, read as the reverse complement.
TCGTTACCTGTTAATTATTTTTTTTAAACAATGGAGTATAAATTATGCCATAACTTTTAATACACGCTAAACTGATAAAGAGTAGGATACTTTATTCAGTGGAATTATAATACATAGGAATCCAACATTTTTTCATTTTGTGGATCAATGGCAGAAAACTTGTATACTTTCTTTAAAACTATCTAAAACTTAATGTATTGAATAAAAGTAGAAAATGTATAATTTAGCAAAAATTTAAGACATCCAGCACTAGTATATAATAATCATAAAAAATATACATATGAAAATAAATATAACATATTTTAGAGTTATTAACAGCGTGTAATATCCACATTAATCAAAATCTGCGCACTTATATTAGATTATTCTATGGTTTATAAAAATATGCAAATTTCAGGTGAACAACTATATGTATTACATAATGTGTATTTACATAAATTAAACGGCTAAAAAGAAAACACAATATGTTTACTGTAAGGACTATTCACTTTTAATTACTGAATCACTATACAATAACGAACTAATTTCGTAACACTTTTAAAGTGCGCATGTATACCTTCCAATCAACAGATTTTTATTTGCATTTTAATTAAGAATCTCGTATTGCTTAAACATGCAAGTACTCGTATGTACTAATAAATAACAAGAAGTATGATAGCGATTTAATACAACAAAGTGCATATTGTTGTATGTTGCAAACATGCGCTATACCTATATTTAGCGATAACCTAAGATTATCATTTTAACCTGTTCAATAAATATATTTTCTGGGTAGAAAAATTCCAAGGGTTCTAATAGATTTAACGGTGGATATTGAAACAAAGCCAGAAAACATTTAGTAGAAACAAAACTTTTTGGTGTATGTACCTATAGAAGTACCTACAAAAATAGAGTTTTGTATGGAATTGAGCACCAATTTGCAAGCTTTGTTGTATTAATTAAATTTAACCAATCCTCACATGAAAGAAATAGCAAAATTTGTTAAACTTTACAGCCTACAAATGTATAGTAGCACAGTAATACAGAAAACGAGAGAGCTACTTTTTTATACCAGTTATGAGATAGTACTTTTAAAAATAATTAATTTACATGTAATATTTCATAAACCATAGTACTGTTTTTATTAGGTGTAATTAATCTGTATATAAACTTAAGATGATTAAGATACATAGTTATATGTATTACATTAAGACAGATCAATGATCATAAAAACTGCATAGTCTCTAACTCTTTAAAGAAAGTAAATATCTCTATCTAAAAACGATTGGGAGTTATATAAAAATAAGTAATACACATAGTTAAGTTTAATAAAAGTGATTTTGGCGGAAATAGAGTAAATAAGAATATACTTGAAAGTCGGAGATTTATGATATCCGAGTTGAAATTAATAAAAAAATAAAAAATAAACCATAAAACATAAAATAATTTATCAAATAGAATGCATTTAAATAATTACTTAAGAGATTCTTTTGTGATTTCATGGAATTTAATCATTTAAAAATTTAGAAATCTTCATTTAATATTAATATGTATATAATTATCAGTAAAAACAAATATTAATATTTTACAAAAAGTTAATCAAAACTTTAGGTATATAAAGACTTAAGAAATGCTGCGTAACCATGTTTTGACATTATTCATAGTAAGAAAATGTTGACAGCTAAAAATCATTGTAAATTGTGCAATAGAATTGAACATATGTGTACAATGAGATAACTAATATTTAAGCCCAAACCATGTACACTATGCAACGGATAATCAAGTTAATAAATATGTTGGAAATGTTTTGATTAAAAATTAAATATGTATTCTTTGAGATTTCACATTTACATTAATAAAAGAAGAGACCGTTCTAGTAAAGTAGACAGAAAAAACTGAAAGGAAATAGCTCTTCTTATAACTCTAAAAGTTATTTATATTCATAACAATTACATTTAAATTATGTTACTACTTTTAAGTAGTATCAACAATGTTTTAATTTTACTACAATCTGTATTGTACTACTCATTTTAGAGGTTTATACAATTTGTAAAAGCCTACATCTTCACTGGTAATTAGGTTTGATTACCCGCCTCTCCCCCCATCTAGGCTCACATTTGGACATTTCGTTATATTTAACTTTATTTATAATCATACTGTTCTGCACTACATTTAATAACCTCCTTACTTCCTCTTACGCATTTATCTGTATTCAATTGTCTTATTACGTAATATTACTATTTTATTATTGGTCTTATTTCATTCTCGTATTACTCTATAATTCATTTTATTGTCGTCAGTAATATATTGTAATGAAAAAAATATATAATTGATCATAACATGCCTTCCTAAATTTTATAATTATTATCAAATATAAAGAACAATTTTATGAAGAAAATTTATTTTCCGATAAAATGTCAGCGTCAGTCATAAAGGTTGACAAAATATGAAGAAAAATCATTTTGAAATTGAGCCTTTCAAAAAATTATATAGATAGTCATTTAAACATTACACTTAGGTGTATTGTATTTCAGAGCACGAATACGTTGATATCAAAATTGAGCTATTTAATACACTCTAGCGTGATTTATTGAGGTTAAAACTAGACCCATTCTGGTGAATAATAAAACAAAAGTGGAAATAGTAATAAGTATATTGTGAGACGTTTCTATTAACCATTATCAATCACGACAGGGAATTTTTAACAATTTTTACAAGAAATATGGTGAGCAGCCGGTTTATTAAGAGAAGCTGTGGGAGGAGCGTTAGAACAAAGACAAAATTTCAGTTTGTAAAGATAATTAAAAATAATTTTTGATTATGTAAAGAATTAAATATATTTTTGTTAGGTTTAGAATTTAAAAACGGAGTAAATGGAACAAATATTTTATTTTTGAAAAGGAATGGAGGTTTGATTTTAGGATAATGTAGATAGAAAATTTAGCATAAACTTTTTAATGATTAAATTTAAGATAAGTCAGGTTAGAAAAAGATTTTTTATGAATGCTATTTAATCATCTACAAATTTAGAAGTACAAGTGCAGAGAGCATGCAAAAAATCTTGAGCAATCGAAGTTTTGATTTTATTAGAATCAAAAGAGAAAAAATGGATAAAAGAAATAGAATGTGTAGGCTTACAAAAATGTTGGATTTAAAAGAAGAATTAATTTTCATGAACAATAATTATGTTAAGGAAAGCAGCTGAATTATTATAGTCCCGTGCATGGGTGAATTAAAGAGTAGTGTACAAACTATTAATGAAGTTAAAAAGAGGTGAAGTCGAAATCTGGATTATAACCATTGCTAAAACATCTTAAATACTAAAACAAAAAACTTTAAAACATTCATGTTAAAACATACAGAATGCGCCAGAAGTCACTACAGTAAAAAAAAGTTATATCAATTGAAGCATTTATTTAATAAAACATTATATAGGTCTATATAGACAAATATACAAGCATGGATTTTTATAAATATAGGTACATATCAAAAGATAAAATAGTATCTTAAACTATATAATTAAACATCAAATGGATCAACCTGGACTCCACCATTGTCGATGCATAATCGAAATCTGCGGAATGTTCTGTTGT
>JAYRBW010094803.1:0-43495 GCA_036023295.1 Invenusta paracnida | reverse complement strand
TTATAATAAATATACATGCAATTATTACTTTTAAGATTATTATTAATTTTAATATTAAAGCAAATATATAGATTTCGTTTATAATTTACAGTTTAGCACAAATCATTATATCATGTGGTTTTATACATTTCAAATCATAATTTCTGAAAATGTGAATAATATCTTTCCCCTCAATTATATATTTTAATTGTGCAATTCCATTGTAATAGACAGATCATAATCAGAGAACATGATAACCCTAAAATTGCCTCACTTTTCCGATTAAAAAATATGTTATTATATTTTATAAGTTTATTTTCAAAGTGTATATATAATATCATCCGATTAATTTCCATTTGATTTTTCTTTCGATCTAAGCTCTAAAAAGATGTACGTAACTGACAACATAAATATTTCTTTAATTTTTTTTATTCATTTGAATTTATTTTTTATCAAAAGAGCATAATGAATTAGAAGTATATATATTAAAAAAAACACGCAATTTTCAAAAATAAGTCCTAGTACGTTTTTATTTAATATATATATATATCCTGAAATAAAAGCGTAATTAAAGGTGATATAATTCACAAAAAAAATTAAACAGTCTCGTCAATAATAACAATGTACATTTGAACTATATTGGGAAATATTAGAATATCTACAATATAGTATACATTTATTCAATCCATTGCCATTTTTTACAAGTACAGATCCAAGCACGGCAAAACATTTGATTTTTAAGAAGACAACATTTCCAAAAAAGATTGAACGAATAACAAGCGAAAACATTCTTGAGATACACTCCCCTCCTCCATATGCCATGTGTTTGCGTAGATTTTATGAAACAGTCAAGACAAATGTATATCACGTATTTATTGTTTATTGATATGACCACATATTAAATAAACATAAATATTCTCACTAATAAAATATGTAACAATCTCAGGTTTTTTTAATAAGGAAAATATTATATTAATCTAAATCCCTTTTCCGTTATATGTATATTTGTGAGCATTATTACTTCTACAATCATAATTTTATCCACATAAACTAATTAACTTAACCATAAAACAAACAGCATATAACAGGAATACAAATAATGTCAAATTTATTAAATGTACATCTATCAGTCAATTATGGATTGATACAGCCAGTCTGTCAGTTACACTTTTTCTCAAAAATAATCTAAGGTTTCCGAATGTTGTAACATATGTTTATCTGAATGCTGTTTGCCTTATAATTTTGAACTGATTAACATGTATCTAATTAGGAAAAGCACTATTTTAATTAAAGCAAATGGATAAATTTGTAACCTACGAACAATTATGTTAGTCTTAGTTTATTATTTACTTATTATAAAGTATTAGTATACGTTCAAAATAAATAAATCAACTTATATTAAACATGTCAAGAAAGTATCAACTTAAAAAAGTTAAAAAATAAAATGAGCAAAATAAGTAAAATAAAATAAATAGCACATTTCAAATCCTTGATAACTTTCCAATTTATTTGAATTAATCATTTATGCATGTATTTAACTTTTTGTCTCAAATGTGTATTGTGTAAAATGGTAAAATGGCAAAAATTTATTATATATGTCAACCTAAAACTTTCTAATAGTAAATATGTACACTTGTTAACGAATGCACACACCTACATGTATAAATAAATTGTCAAAAACAACTTACTCGTATATTTAGTATTTAAGGAAATATAGCTACAAATCATTGGCATATTACATTTGTATATTATATGATTTTTTATATAAAAGAACCACAAAGAAGATATTTCATGAATATAAGGAGATATCCCATTCTTTGATAAAATGTTTGAATTTAAAGAAAATATAGGAGTGAATAATGCTAATAATTCAGATTTATTTCTTGATTCATCCAGCAAATCAAATTACTTAAACCTATAAAATTACGTATCTTTAATAATACTTTATTTCACATAATTCAATAAATGTATTTTTATAATACAATATCTGCTCATATGTCATATATACCTTGTATACTTTTTCAGGCTGGCGTATCATATAAATATTATTAATTATGACAATTGATATCTTGATATATTCTACATATAATAAACAATATATGTATATTATATATATATATGTGTTTATATGTTTATGTTTAAATACCCACTAATTTTTACAAATAGTGAACATTTTTATTATTTTTTTCGGTGAGTTTGCAATACACATAGTCCCAATACACACATATCGATTGTTTAACAAAATCCACATGAAGTAATTACAAGTAAAATAATTCAATTTTGATTCATTTCAAGGGCTTCAGTCACATATTATGATTCAGCTCTCTAATTAATAATATTTTACCATATAACCTAGTAAACATATCATATTTTAAATACGATAATCAAAATATGCTAATTATTGTTATACAATATATTATGTATTATAATACTGAGCATATAAAGATGAACCAAATTTCAAGGAATTTAACTATTTCATGCCAGGTTGTGATTATCGTATTATATGAACAATAATTTATATATGGGATCAGGTTTGATCAAAAATAACAAAAATAGCTTGATTTAGATATATCTTTATTTTATAACAAAAAAAACATTAATCCTTAGCTGTTTGGGGCCCATGGAAAAATCTGTAACACACATTTAGGTAAAAATGTCAACAACGAGAGAAATATGTTTTTGAAATAATGTTTATGAATGTCAACTTGCAAAACAGTCAACATGAAGACCCACAATTTATATTTACGGGCATTTTCTTAAATCGCTCATTTTATTTACTTTCCACCCAAATAAACAATACAATATATATGTAATGAGAAACATAAAAAAGCAAAATAAAAAGAAAGAAAGGAAAATAGACTCACATATATGAGAAAGATATGAATAATTAAAAGTATTCATATTTGTCATTATTCTTTTTAATACACCTATTTTTGTCTATGGTTGTAGTTTTAACTGCCCACTCTAGATCAGTGTTAGGCAATGCAAATTCTACTATATGTGTATGCATAAGTAATATTTACCATATTTCCTTTTGATGAAGTGCCTTGCTTTTAACGAGTGACTTCCACTGGAAGATGAGGCTACTTTCTTGATGTACTGGCTTGGGTAGTTTGGTTAATATTGAGCAGACATGTTGTAATGTAACAACGAATTTGTAGAAGGTCAAAGTTTAATGTTGGATTGAGGAGTTGGTGGATTTCTACAGTGTTAATAATGGTAACATCAAGGCAATGTTTAAATTAGAACGAAAAATATCTCTTCTTGGCTTTGATAACGATTATCTGTATGTACTTTTGTGTTTTCTAGTCTGCCAGGTCAACACCCAACATACCTGCATTATATTTGACAGCTACAGACGGTATTTGCATCACCTTTTAATCACCATGTCGACAGATTTATTTTGTTGGTTGAACTCCATACTCATTTGAGAACGTATTGACTATATTCTGTTATACTTGAAAGCAATATTATCTATGTAGCTAGAACAGAATGAATTTACTGTAGATTTGACATTTCTTTACTTTTAATTTTCCTATGCTTTCTTGTCTCCAAAAGGTATATTTTACTCCAATTTGAGAGAGTAATTCCAGTCACACAGATATATGTTCAAGGAAGTAAGCGTTTTCATCAACTTCAGCGAGGTGAAAAACTGTCGAAGTACAGATGTATCTTTCGGGATATCATGGGATAGTTCGAGTACTACTTTCATCCCCAAAGGGATACCTTTGTTTCTCTCACCTGCAGCCCCTTGGTACAATTCAAACCTTAATACATACACCTGTTTACTACAAAGAGCCTATTGCTTGAACAACAAAGGCACAGGCATCCAACGGATAAACTGTTTTTGTCGATGCCTTCCAAATATTCCACAATTTTTCCATTAACAGAAAAATAATCAAGAAATAGATAAACTGACCAAAATATCTTTTTGAAATTTAGAAATAGTCAACATTTTGTAGAATCTGTTTATGCAATCATTTGGTATTCGTACATAAATTATTGTTGAAGTGGAGGTTCTTTTCAGTGATAAAAAATCGTTTTTTTTTGGTTTAGCATCTTGAACTTATATTCTTCATGCATATATATATATGAAAATTGAACAATTTTCTATATATATGTCGAATTTGTTCTCATCCTATATTGCATGCCATATTTTTATAGTTTGTTCTGTAATTTCATATTCTGTTTCTGTGCTTTATAGTGCTCATTTGATGTTTTTATTGTTTGCATTATTATTTATTTAATGCAGTTAATCTTATTCTATATATATGTATTATTTTGCTGTTTGTTTTTGCAGTATCTTTAGATACTTTTATGTAAGCTGTTCTTGTGTTATGTAGTTGATTTTGGTATGCTATATTGACATTTTATGAAGGTTGTTTAACAAATAACACAGATATATCGTTTATTGCAAGTGACAACAGAACATTATCTCGTAATGTGGAATTTAGCACCAAATGAAAGAAATACATGCCATAATCCCCAATTGTGGATTATATAATTTAATATGATATTTAATCAAGACAAATCAATATTATTATTCTATAAATTCATGGTCTATTTATTTATGTGTAATATTGAAAAATAATTAACAAGTAAACAATTATTTTCACTTTTTATATAGTGCAAAAATCTAAAAAACGTTCATATTTTTTTTCTATTTGACAATTATAAAACATTAGGCATGTGAAATAAATTTGGTGCCAGGGTATCCAATGAGATTTAAAACAATTCACAATTATTAGATATATAAGTTTAATGCATGGTTGTTTACATGTAGATAGAGATGTAAGACACAATAAAGCTTATGGTATGAAATGGGTTAAGACAAAAAGCTTAAAGTAGAGAATAAATATGTAAAAAGAAAATACTATAAATTGTATAAGTAATTATAGAAAACTATTCATTCATAGCTTTAAACATGTGATACACATGTTACTAATTGGTATGGGACATGTTTCTACTTCCTTCACGAGCTGGACATCAATACAAGATATTCGGGGAAAATGTCAATCTCTGGTAAATTATGTTGGCATTCACGCTATAGCAGTAGGTATATATAGGTAGAAAGACAACCGCTTACCCCAATTTATAACGTAATTTGCATATTCAGAATATTGCATTTATATACCGAAGTCACAATCATGGATAACCAATATAAGTCAGAGTATTGGAATAATGTTTAGATAACACAGCGTTATAGTTTGCGAAGGCATTATAAACATAATATATGACCCATAATTTCATATCACATTAAGTTTAGATAACTGAAAAGACCTATCACGACCTCCAAATCAATTTTCTGTGCCTATTATGTTGATTATTTTCTACAAAATCACCATGATAACATTTCTTAATTGTGTATCATACGTATATTAAAAAATATATTTGGAGGTAACCAATAGAATGGAAATACTCTTAATATATGGGGCAACCAGTATATAAATTTATGCAAATAGGTGTATAAATAGACATGAAATATTAACAGATGAGCTGTAACTATGTTTTAAAAACTGAAAGTGAAATTTATTTAATGATTAAATACATATATGTATATACGAAAATTCTATTAGAGAATTAAATTGTATTTAGAAAATATGAATGTATAGGTAAAGTGTATTTTAAGTATGAAATAAGTGATGGGGATTAGTCGAGAAATGGTAATTAGTAAATAGTTGGGGAAAGGTTGACAATTTTTAATAATGGAAGAGATATAAATACTACAAAAAATTATGAATATATTTCAGCTGGTATATTAGTTTAAACAGTGCTTTATTTTTATTACACATGTTTATGTCAATTTTGTTATCTTGAATTATAGAGGCTTTATTAAACCAGTATGCTATGCAGTTGCATGAATCGAGGTTAATTTGCTTTTATTATTATTATATATATTATATGTATTATAATATATTATATTATTTTATTTTAATATTATGTTATATACTAATATTATTCTATATCTAAGGCTATAATATAAATAAATATTTGTAAAATAAATAACATATGTTATAGTTTTGTGAGTGATAATACAAAAAACGCAAGATAATAAGAATATATTAACTAGATATATATATATTCATTTAAAAATTTTAATGCGTAAATAGACAAGTCAGAATTTTGTACTTAAAACAAAAGATTATACTTTTTCTTATAGTAGCTAGTTATCCCTTGGTGGTTTATTCGCCGCCTACCTATGTACATATATTATATTGATAATATATGCATATTTGCTTATATGTATTACACGTTTAAATATATGTAAAAAAGAAAAATCCAGTATAGGTACATATATGGAAAAATAAATGTTATACAAAATGAAGTATAATAAGTGCTCGGATATATTATATATTAAGAAATTAATATAATGTATTATTTGGCCGAAAATTAACCATAATATTTTATATACATTAATATTGTATTTCAATATTAACGCAAGTTTGTAATGATTGTCATGATTGTCATGAAATAATTGTCATGGTTCAAAAGAAAAGGTTCCGAAAAGGTTCAAAACGAAACTCACCATAAAATTAGTAAAAATCACACATATGTGCACATGTACATATGCAACAAATGTTGAATTTTGTGACATACATGTATTTATACAGAGTTTTCCACATTCATATAAAATATGTAACACTTTTGGACATAAATGTAGTAATATGTGTACATACATCCCGGATATGTCACAGTTTTCCCCATATATTTACATATACATGTGCACATATGTGTTAGTTTCACTCATTTTATGGTGAGTTTCGTTTTGAACCTTTTCGGCTGCCATAGATATCTACTAAACATTGTATGTACATGTATAAGATTTATATCATTATTATTATTAGCCAAAAATGGCAAAAAGTGTGTTAGCTCATATCATAAAAGAATTGAAATTAGGGTAAAATGTGTCTTTAAAAATATATTTGACTTGAGCTAACTATGTTTTTTAATATTGTCAAGTTTTTTGAAAGGTAATTTAGAACTATTTAATTAAATGTGTTATCTAATAAATTAAAGGTATCAATTTACGTATCTTATAGTAATTAGCAAATATCTGTCTTGAGCTGTTTAGAAAAACTATGGTACAATTCGTAGAGGTGCCTATACTCAGAAGGTAATATAAAGTTTAATTTGTTGTTTATTATAGGCATCTATCCAGTTACCGACTTAGGTATATGTAACATTTGATTTTTATAACATAAAGGTATCGTCACGGTAAAACTAATTTAGTTTTAATATTAAAAAGCATAGTTAGCTCAAGTCAAATATATTTTTAAAGAGCTAACACATTTGACGCTTATTTCAATTCTTTTATGATATGAGCTAACACACTTTTTGCCATTTTTGACTAATAATAATAACTATCAGTATTAAATAGATTACTTATATTAATTTAAAAATATACCTCTAATAAAAAACATAGTTATATAACTTTATTTATTTAATATAAATATAACATTAAATAATTAATTAATAATGTTCATTTCACTGGAGGTAACTAATCAAACAAATATTGGATAATGTTTATCTTAGAAATTTATGACAACATGAGGACAATTATCCATATTCAAAACTTTTTGAAGCTTCAGTTGTTTATATTGGGTTTGCAGTGGAGGTCGATGGCTTGGAGCTGGAGGCAATGAATTGATATACGAATAATTTTGATGATTTTGTATTATTCATATATTTTAATGATGTATTTTCCGATTTCCAATTAAAGTGTCTCTTCATTTGAGTAGTTGTGGCACCCGATTCCGACATGACATTTGCAGCAGTCCTTCGGAAAAATGGCACGTGTAGGTCTCAATATTGGGCAAACTGAGAAATTCAGAATTTTTTTTAGGGAATTTAGCAAGAATATGAATTTACATACGTTGCTTTGTGTAGTATGTTCTTCCTCCTTTGCATGTTCTAAACGTTTTCATTGACCTTCCTTCACCTGCATGCGACTCTATTAAAACATGGTCATATCGCTCCAAGTGTTCACTATATTTAAGCGGTACATTGAATGTATTTTGAATCTTTTCACCTCGTTGTTTACTTACAGTATAATTAATAATTGAGTCGTTAAATTCGCAATCACTTGAATTTAAATTGACTAAATCTGCGCATCGCAAGCCATCAAAGAAACACAAGACTGTTGCTGGTTTTATGTACATTAACTCGTTATTATTTAGAGCATTACTTTAAAATGTGTCAATTTGTTTCTTTGAAAATGCTCTGGAACATTTGTGAACATATAGCCTTGTTCATATGATTTTAGCAACATTGTAATTTGGGGGTACTTAATTTGTACCTTTTCTCCATGAATCATTTGCATTATATGATTTAGCATACTATACAATGACCAAATAGTGCTTGATGCTAAATTTCTATTATTTTTTGGATGATCAAAGTACTCGATGAAATTATTTTTAATTGGCTTTTGTTCTCCCTTTGCAATTAATTCTAAAAAATGATTCTAACAATTTTCATATTTTATAATACTCTTGATAATGTCATCGGCTTTTCTATTTCCTTCCATATTTTATTTAGATAAATTAGATAACCTCTATTAGACAATTTTTATTAATAAGCTAATAAATATTGATAAATTAGATATCTCTATGCAACAATTTCAAATTTAAATGAAATTGATTAATCTGCACAGAACAAAATTATATTCCTTCCTTAGAAAAGTACTATTTCCATACTCGGATCAATAAATTCTCCTCCTATGGAGAAGTGTTTCTTTTCCAATTTCAAGAAATAATCATATATTCAATAAAAATTACATATGTAAGCGTTTAGCTATTATAAGGATAATATAAAGTATTTCAACAATTTAATGACCGTAACCTGACATTTGAAAAAGTGGTTGCACTTTTAGCTTTAAAGGCGTCCAAGTATAAATAATGCGTTATTAAATATGTAATGAGCGTTTAAAATAAAAGTGCCTAATTTAAAAAGTGCTAGGCACAACTTATAATGTACGAAACATGTTTGTCATTTTAGACTCGCGTGGGGGCATCATAAGCTGTATAACCAGTGTTGGCCTACGGTCATGTATTTAATATTCATGATTGGAGTAATACATAATATAATTTGACTATGTTTCAATGTACAAGTAATGTCCTATATATTTTTTTTATTATAAAAAAAGTTATATAGTACCTACTAATGATCTACGCATCTTTTCATGTTGCTAATTGCTTTAAATAGTATGTATACCCCTTAGTAAATATAGACTTGTTAAATATACATGACTTGTATCTAACATTTAATTAATATAATTATACATTAAAAATTAACATATATAAAAGAGTGACGTGGTTTAGCGTTTAGAGCTCGGGCTTACCATAATGCATAGAATGTCCCAGGTTCGAACCCTTGTTCAGGATAAAGTGTCCTCTAACAGACACTTCCCCAACGTACTCTATGCATACGGGACCCAACTTTACTTAATATATAGATTTTTTTAATATTTAAAAATAAAAACATGCTTTACTTAAATTAATGTATGGAAAGTATAATTTAAATATAATATATTTTATTATTGAGTAGTGTCATTCAATCAGCTTATATACATCTCTCGTATATCTGTGTTTCATAGTTGATCAAAAGTCGTGCAGGGAATGACCGCTTCGTTGAGAAAGGGATGAATACTTTCAATGATCCTCAGTTGAACAAAGGACAACAGACTGCGGCAATCAAGAAGGATGATGCTGAGATTAATGTGACCACGTGGGAGATGTACGATACCTATCAGGCGATCATTGAGAAGGAAAACAAGGGTGAGTTCGTTGGTACTAGGGATCCCGTTTTTTTAAATATGATTTGATGATGGGTGAAGAGAATATACATATTTTGTCAGTATATTATAATCGTAAAGAATTTTGAATAATTTCTGAAATTGACCGAACCTTTTCAATTGCTAAAGCTATGAGCAATGAAAGTATTCTATGTTTTTGTCATTCATATCTTGGATTACATAAAAGTCATTCAATAAGTCAATAAGAGTTGTTTGTTTAACATTTACTGGCAAAATATAATTTGTCATAAACGCTTCGAGTGATTTTTCTTTTATTTTTGTCATAATTTAGTAATGCTTTTTTTAAATTATACTTTCAGGAAAGTTTTCATGAAATGGATAAGACAATATTAAATATAGCGTTAGTGTAGTGTTCAAAAGGTACAAGTTTCCAATTCCACCCGGGGCAACTTTCTGACACGGCCACTGTCTTATAGCAGCTGTGCTAGTCGATTGCTTAGTACATATGAATGACATGGCGAATTTGTACCATCAAAGCCCACTTTCGAAGTTTCAAGTATGTAGTATGTAACGAAAAAAGTCCGGTGGATACTATCAGCTTGATTATCAAAGGATTTACAAGAAGTGAAACCTATCGGTTCGATCAGACAGTTGAATTGTGATATAACCATGGGCTTTAAATGTATCATCATTGCTGCTTCTAATGTCTTTGATTATAACTAACTGTAAAATATAATGAAATAATTATTATATGGAAGGATTAGATAGGTATGCCTTATCGAACTAATGCAAATAATATAGAGATATATTATAAGCGATTATGATTATCGATGTATCTATATTAAAACCTTGTTATTAATATAATGTAGTGTACATAAATTTAGTTTGGTTGTTTCACATTTGAAGTATTATGTAATAATTATAAACCTTTTCAATATACTCAATTTCCTTGATTCGATTTATATTTTACACATTGTGGCTTTATTTTTTTTTACTTTTCAGAATTAATAAAGGTAACATTGTTTATAGTTACAGACTGATTTTTTATAAAAACCTACTTGAGCTTATTAGACCTTTGTCGTATTTTATTTTTATATTGAAAAAGTTACATAATAATTTCTATGATCATTTTTAAGCTTGTATTCAGACCATTTAGCTATCTACGCAGTTACTCTCTATAAAGTGTCATTGATATCTATTTTCAATAAAAGGACACAATTGAAATTTAAAATTATTGTTAAAATTAAGAGTTTGCAATGCGATAATAACAGCTATTATTTCTATTCTTCATGCAAGATAATTAAAAAAAATCATTCTCATTATAATGAGAAACTATTGCACTTAAAGTACTTTACACATAATAACAAGTCTTCAGTATATTATATTTCAAGTTTATTTTTCTAATTGATTTATTAAACTATGTTGCTAACATCTCAAATTTAGCTTTTTCTTTCACGTTTTAACGTAATAAGAAATAATTGTGATAATATTACAATACTCAACGAATGTTTTACTGTAATACTATTATTCTCCATGCGATATATGTATATTTTTTACATTAAACGTGACTGTTATCCTTTTGTAACACTAAATCCTATTAAATTTGTATAATTAAAAATAGTTTTATATATTTATTTTTATTTGCAATATAATAATATTAAATTCAATTTTAATAAACAACTATTTTTATAGAATTTTGTACTTAATTAACTATATTTTATATGTATATTCAAATATTGAAGTAATTAATGCTATTAATTATTAATTGTAGTACCTATTTTTGATTTTTGATATATTTTAAGGTGTCTGTATTTAATTTGATTATTGTTAAATACATATTAATTATATATATTAGAAACTCTACAGGGAACCTGAACACGCTTATAGTTTTTAGTTGTAATAAATTATTTTATTTGTACATATATAGGAATGCTTGCATGATTGTACGCTGCTTGTCAAAATAATTAAGCATAGTATGGAGGATATGTATAAATTAATTTTGTATTTGAATGGTAGTCTTTTGATTTTGTTAAATATCTTATTGTGTGCAAAATACAGCTTTAACAGAACTTTTTTATATGGTTGATTAACGAAATATAC
This sequence comes from Invenusta paracnida, assembly GCA_036023295.1. Classification (NCBI taxonomy): domain Eukaryota; kingdom Metazoa; phylum Platyhelminthes; order Proseriata; family Coelogynoporidae; genus Invenusta; species Invenusta paracnida. Next base: position 31,665 of record JAYRBW010094803.1, on the reverse strand, counting down.
TAAAGCGTGAGTTTCGTAAATGTTAACACTAAAGTCTTATAGTTTACTGACGTTATATTGGGACTGTATTAAACTATTGTTACAATTGCGTCGCGTCCGGTTGCTTCGACTAAGAATATATTTTCATTACAATAGGTATATGTATATTTTTTTAAATAGTCAAACGCAGATTTTATACGTGGAGGTTCAGTATTAAATATTACTTAAATTTAAATATCAGAGATTACCATAAATAGTATTCATTAAATATTATTTGTTGAGAACAATGCTACATTATATGAAACAATAATAATAATGGAAAATTCGATTTTTTACTACATAAAAAATTTTGATGGCCACTCAATTACTTTTTACAAATTATTATTTTTAAATTATATGCAACTAATGTTATATTATTACTCGAGGCTAATAATATATGCAAATATAGTTTGAAATAATATTTCTTTGGGAAATATTAAAATAGATCATTGGCAATTATATTAAATTAAATCCATTAAATTCTCCATGGAATGGATGTTAAACAGAGCTCATGGAATCCGGTGTTGCAGCGGAGGAAGAAGGAAGCGCTAATCCGGAGGGAGAAGATGGCGGTGGGGAAGCGGCGGTGGATCCTGAAAGTGGCCGAAATAGTCAGGCTAAGTCGACGTCTGGCGCTCAGACTCCAGGGGGAGGTGGGTTCTAAAAAATATTAAAATTTATTATTTAAATGTAGATTATTTTACTTATTTAAATATTTAAAATAATTACATTTTTAAAGTAGTATTAGTGAAGCATTCTTATATTAATTTGATTAAGTAAAATGTAAGATTTCCATTTTCATAATGCTTCAATTTCTCTTAGCTAATTCGTTTGTTTGTAATATTTATTATGATGCATGAATAATGAAAATCAATTATTATTTATTGTTCAGATTTCTAAGTGAATATATAATGTAAATATATCTTACTGCTAAATTTAAAACAATTAATTGATGCGCGAACTTCATGAATAATTGTCTAAAACTAATAAGATTAATAGTTATTGCCAATCAAAGAAAAACAATACATTACTATATTTTTTTATATTTAGAGAGTAATAAATATTCCAAAAAGCAATAAAGAATCCTTATTGATCTACAACATTTAATATTCAGAAGTAAAAATTCATTTATATTATATTGTAGGTAATCCATAAGACTTGTTTTAAAAATGAATTTTGTATTCATTGCCAAGTAATATTTAAACACGACGATTAAAACAAATTATTCATTTATTCACGTGGCATAAAAACCATATTGTGATTAATACAATTTATGAATTAAAAAATTTGTCGCCTTGTTTTTACTAACTATATAGGATTCCCTTAATTTATCTATTTGTGATATAGGTGGAGGTGGTGTTAACGAAACAATCGCATCCAGCGCTGATTCGGACGTATTTGGAACAAAGAATTCTGTGACATCGCTTGATCTTGTCAATGCAAATCTTAACAAAGAGGAACTTATTTTAAAGGTAATATTTTATTTGGAGCATTACATGCTTTAAATTATATCTACTATATTTACAAATTTTAAAGCTCTTTTATCTATTTTTTCAGTCAGAAGATTTTGCACATACTCTGTTTATTATGGAGCGCGCTTTGAATTTAAACACTTACCAAGAGAAATTAGCGATCTACCGAAGTCTTCCAACTGTGGAAAGTAATTTATAAATATTTTATCAATTTATTTTCATATATATTTTATTCCAGTTCGTTTTATATGATATAAATATTTTTGTATAGTATACAAGTAGTAAGCAAAGGAGGAGCGCAAGAACAAATACCAACACCTCCCCATCTCCTCCCGGCAAATCACAATCGAGTATGACTTCAACCAATGATAGGGCACGGAGAATCATAAACAAAACGCGTGCGTCTGTTATAGTCATTCAATTTCTGCTCTCCCCCGTATTCCTACACGCTCTCGTTGTATATGGATACTAACATCGCGTCGTTTCCGATTAATTCAAGGTCGCTGAGTTCGATTTTCCTACTTACAAATTGATCATAGGTACCCTAATGGTTGTAATCAATCATTCAAGTATATTTTATTGATTTTTCTATTACGCTGTACTGCAACCATTCATGTCCGATCAGGTTGATTTCAACGGCTAATCCCACTAAGACAAGGTCGCTGAGTTCGATTTACCTACTTACAAATTTCTTAGAGGTACCCTAATGGTAGTAATGGATCAATCAAGTACATTTATTGATTTTTTCTAATACACTATGCAGCCCTTACTAATAAGAACAGAACGCTCTCACCATCTGGCTGGCGGCAATTCAATGAATCGTACGACAATTAAATTTGAAAATGCGTTGGAATTTTAAAGATTAGTTATTAGAACAAAACACTTTCGCGCGTCATTCAAATCCGTTTGACAGGAAAATTCTGTGGCTATAAGAGCATACATTCACCGATTTAAACAAGTAAAGTAGCGATTCCCATATAATTAATGGTGTAAATTTCGATTATGGCATTTTCCATTTGATCATAGTAAACGTGGGCGTCTATTTACATACTACTGTTCCATTTCCTAACAAAATAAATATTGCGCTCTGTTTCTGACAATTGCTTCCAGTTGAGATGACGTAATTCCATGAGTTTAAATGAGCAACAAGTATTCAAAAGTTACATATATACTACTTGTCTTAAATTTCAGTAGTATAGCTATGATATAACGATATTTTGTAAGAATTAATAAATTTCTAAATAATATTTCTAGACTCCTAAATAATTCCCTAAACGTATGCTAAGAGTTCCCTACTGGTATGCTAAAAATTCCCCAAAACTCTTAAACGTAAGTAAAAATAACAAGTTTATCCGTAGAAACATATATTCTGTTACAACAAGCAGGATATCTCACTACAAAAGTTAACGTTTACATAACAGCAGAAGCATTAGTAAATGTATCTTCGGATAACCGGGCATTATTAAAGTTAAAACATAGATATGAGGTAACTCGATAAGGGTTAAATCCATGAGTCATCTTCTCGTCTCCTAATAAACGTCTATTGATTGGTGTGGGATGATATACAATCGGTAGGTACTGGTGCTTGTAGTATTGACACATGCCAGTCTGGTGGTGTTGGGTGTTGCTCTGGTGATTCTGGTGGCGTTAGCATTACTTACTTGTCGGACATCTTGGCCCAGTAAATATTCGATGTAGGTCACAGCGCATAGGTGTAGCCAGATAAAAGTCGCGTAAAGTCTTGGGTAGAGCTATTTCCGTAGAAGATAGGTATGCGTGCAGATTTTGCTGAACTTGGATCTCTATATAACCCACATTGGACCCCACTAGTCGACCATATTGCGCAAAAATTGCAACAAATTATAATGGGCGTTGTAACAAATTATTAACAAATTGCAACATGTTGAAATTTAGTTAGTCAATTTGTCCAACTCTGACAATTAACGCAATTAGCTACAATTTTAACAACACTATATACAAATTTTGTTGCAGGCAAATTTTATTCATTCCATAAATAAAAAATACGGTTTTAGTAATCTTATTTATAATTTTGCGTTTGAAGAAAACTAAGAAGCAGACGACCCTTGCTCCGACAGTGTTTGAGAAACGTGTCAACTGCCTGTCTAAATAAATTGTCAGGCTGTGGGATAGGTGCAGGTTGTGAATGTGTAATTGAGGGTAATCCAACTGCTTCTTCCTCCAATTTCCATTTTATGATTTCTTGGTTGAGGTTTTATGCATACAATTTATGGGCTACATCTGGTGCTAATTCCACTTCACTTGTAGATTTCTCTTGCATTGATTCATAGTTATTTGTTATGTTTCTCATATTCGTCTTCACTAAGCGCCACCATTTGCCAGAAAGGTTTATCATTCAAAATTGGTTCAGTTTTTATTCCCACTTGACTAGGTATGACCTGGTTACGCGCCTATATCACTGTTATGACCTATATCACTTTCCACTCGTAAATAGTCGGGTGTCGGCAGGTGCAGATTGATAAATAGATAGAAGTAGGGGTTATCTATAACAATCTTCTTGAAAACTTAAGTTAGGAATATGGAATTCTCAGAAAACATTTGTCGTCGGAGATGACTCACTTGGCTGACAGAGGAAGAGGAGAACTATACATTTGACGATGAGAATTAATGGAACACTTATCTCTATTATGGCTATGTCTTAACTTTGATGATGCCCGGTTATCCGAAAATACATTTAATAAGGCTTTTGCTGTTATGTAAACGTTAACTGTTGTAGTGAGATATCCTGCTTGTTGTAACAGAATATATGTTTCTATGGATAAAATTGTTGTTTTTATTTATGTTTAGGAGTTTAGGAAATTTTTAGCATACCGGTAGGGAATTCTTAGCATACTTTTAGGGAATAATTAGGATTTTCGAGATATTGTTTAAGAATTTATAAATTTTAGCAAAATACTGTTATATCATAGCTATAATACTAAAATTTAAGACAAGTAGTATATATGTAACTTATGAATAATTGTTGCCCATCTCAACTGAAGCAATTGTCAGAAACAGAGCGCAATTTTTATTTTGTTAGGAAATGGAGCAGTATAGTATGTAAATAGACGCCCTCGTTTAATAAGGAATACTATGATCGAATGAAAAATGCTATAATCAAAATCGCTACCTTGTTTAAATCAGTGTATGTATGCTCACAATAGCCACAGAATTTTCCTGCCATACGGATTTGAATGACGCACGAAAGAGTTTTGTTTTAATAACCAATCTTTAAAATTCCAACGCATTTTCAAATTTAATTTTCGTACGATTCATTGAATTGCCGCCAGCCAGATGGTGAGAGCGTTCTGTTCTTATTAGTGAAGGCTGCATTAGAAAAAATCAATAAATTTTCTTGATTGATCAATTACTACCATTAAGGTATCTCTAAGCAATTTGTAAGTAGGTAAATCGAACTCAGCGACCTTGTCTTAGTGGGAATAGCCGTTGAAATCAACCTGATCGACATTGAATGGTTGCAGTACAGCGTATTACAAAAATCAATAAAATATACTTGAACGATTGATTAAAACTATTAGGGTACCTCTAATCAATTTTTAAGTAGGAAAATCGAGCTTAGCGACCTTGAATTAATCGGAAACGACGCGATGTTAGTATCCATATACAACGAGAGCGTGTAGGAATACGGGGGAGAGCAGAAATTGAATGAATATAACAGACGCACGCGTTTTGTTTGTGATTATCCGTGCCCCATTATTGGTTGAAGTCATACTCGATTGTGATTGGCCGGGATGGGGCGTGGTGGGAGGTCTTTGATCTCGCGCTCCACCTTCTCTTACTACTTATAATACTATTTGATTGTGACATACACTTAATAATCATAATAATTATATGGGTATATATATTGGCAACAGAAAAAAAGTTCTTTAAGTTTAAGGCATTGGACTGTAGGTTTTAATCCCATTAATGATACAAGAGCTTATGCTGTTATTAATAGAAAAGTTCTTTTTTACAACCAATTATAATTATGATATTTTACGTACATACATATATTCAGCCAAAAAATATATTTTTGCATTTTATAATTTAATTTATATACTACTGTTAAGTAATATATGTAGCTGATAGAAAATAATATTTTTCAAGACAACCTTTGAAAATTGTTCAACTTTTCCATAAATTGTATAATATATGTATAGTACTCGTACACAATATTGAACAATTATTGAACATTTAATGCAATTAAGTCACATAGTACTTAAAAGTACTACTATTTAGTACTTTAGTAGATATTTAGTAACAAATATTTTTAGCTTTTCAACTTTGTGAAAATCGGTGAAATATTAAAAATGCATATATTACATTCTAATTCTGCCGTATTTAAGATATTCCTATACTTTCATCCAACCACCTAGATATTATGATGCGACACTCAGCAGTGACTCCCCCATCTCGATCTAACCGCCAGCCCCATCTGGAGCTCCTGTGGCATTTCTCCTCGGCCCACGTGACCCGGGGTCGGAATGTAACCCGGATATCCGTAAACAAGCAGAATCCAGATATTCTGGCCGTCGCCTATGGACAGTACGAATTTGACAAACAGAAGAGCGGACTCGTGTGCTGTTGGACCCTCAAGAACTCAGAGCATCCGGAGAGAGCCTACCATCTGCCTACTGGAGTCACTTCTGTTGACTGGTCCACGATGCATCCAAATCTACTTGCGGTTAGTGCACTTTCTGTCTGTCTGTGTCATTTTCTCACACTCGAGAATTGTCTTGCAAGTATGATTGAAAAACTATTTTTATTAAGTGATTTTTTCATCCTTTTTATAATTTTAAGTTACAAAACTGAAATTAATGTTAAAATTGATTAAAATGATAATCATTTTTCATTCATTTTTGACTTGTGAACTGTATTGATATTTTAATGAATTTAACTATAGATATTTTCTTATTTACGATTTGTTCAAAACATTTTATTGGGTAAATATTTCTTCAGAGCAACATTTTTAAATCATTGTACCTATACCTATATTTTTCAAAGGAATTTAAAAACGAAAGTTAGTATTATATAATCTTTACATTAACATTATAATTTCTTATGGCTGGTTTTTATCTAAAATAAACCACACAACTAATATAGTAACGTAGATGTATTTCTTCTGCTTACAGTAAATAGCATTAAATGCACGTATTATGCAAATTCTCTGAAAATAAATATACACAAATTATGTTATTATACTAAATTGTATATATTATGTACATTTCGTGCCTTAATAATATCAATATTATATGTTTTCGTGTTTCAAATTTCAATATGATTACTTTCCTATATTATGTACCTACACGTGACCTTACCAGTTAACGTATAACATATAATAATATGATATACATGCGTATCGTGTACATATAATAGTCAGAAAGGTGGTACTTAATATATGGCATCAAAAACAGCTGTGTTAGCTTATCTTGCAACAATTACAGTTTCAAGTTGGGCATAAATTACCCCCCTTTTTTAACACTTCGACCAGTGGACAAAATTAGTAACTTTATGTGTCCTATCCGGGCTGCCTTAACATAGAAGTTGTGAGAGCATTTATACTAAGGCCGTTTTAAACGCGCTTATCTATTGAAAATATATCAGTAACGGCATTCGAGCAGCTGTATTATAGTTGGATGTAATATAGAGGAGTCAATTCTTTCTCAGACAAGGAGGATTCTTTCTCTGCGCAAAATTGACAATATGACCAGCTGAAAATGTCTTGGTAATTCATGACGAATGCTGTCGATACATCAATAATTTCGTATATTGAAACAGTATACGATATAACCGAAAGTACACATATACAAAATGTATGTATACCCGTAGTAAAAAAGTATTGTATAATTTTCTGTATAAAGTAAACTTTGTAAAACTTTTTATATGCCTTCAAAATATGTGTATCTTATGTAGTTTCAAAAAATAATTTGTTTAGCTTTATGTAAAATATGTTATTGCTATAACATAACCTAACTAAAATAGTACCACGGATATAGTTTCATGGTAGTTTTGATGAATGCTTTAAAAAGTCAATGCATTTATTTTTGCTTTAGTATCAACATCTATCTAGTCGGATGCTGTGTGTACTAATTCTAGTTACATGTTATTGAAACAGGTCGAAGAGGGCTTATTGTTTGAAATATAAGCAATTTAAGAATTTTAATTTTATATTACTGACATGGGAATTATTATTTTTTATTTTAGCCATCTTTATAGCTAATGACAATAACTGGTATCGGAATATCACATTTACATTACAAAGATAAATACATCCATTGCATAGTTGCATATTTGACTATATATGAAATATATTTGATTTTATTGAATCTAATTTATAATTTTTGTAAATAAAAACAAAACAGAATCTTTATTACTATTCAGTAGGCAGAATATCTTCGTAATGTATCGGAAAAATAAGTATGATATTATTTCTACTTTTTCCTTTAATATCTCAAACAATATATGTAGTATATCGGGTATAAATAAATTTCCGATGCTGTACAAGTAATCAGTACATTTTTAATAAGCTAAAAAATCACGGTATACTATACGTTATCATTTTCTACTATCAATATTATGGCCTTTTCATCTTTCAGGCTGGTACCTACGATGGGTTGATCTACATCTTCGACGTCCGCCAAAAAACCACAGAAGCTGTTATTGATACCACGTGAGCACCAAATACACATTGAACCTTAAGTGCAATTATTTTCTATAAGAGCTATGTCCAATATACTCCTCTTCTCCAATGTAGCGGGTCTCCAGGGCGGCATTTGGGTCCAGTGCGCCAGCTTCAATGGGTCTGTAGGGACTCCGGGAGGTCGGCAGGAGGTGAACAGAAGTCTGAAGTCATCGTATCAGCTTCCACCGATGGCCGGATCACACAGTGGTCCATTCGGAAGGGTCTCGAGTGCACTGGTGAGTACTTATTTATAGATCCGTTTTTGTGGTATACCTGTGTTAATTCTTACAAATGTGTGCTTTGTATACATCAAGCAAGTTAGTGTCGGGCCTTATAATGAATAAAGTCACACTAATTTTGGCAAGCGATAAATGGTCGTTCATTCTTTTTAGGCTAATATATGGAGTTATAAAATAAATAAAGCTAAAACACTTATATTGCGAAAATAGTTTATAAGGATACATATAAATTCTAGGCAGAGACCAGAAAAAACTGGCTAAATGTGATACAAAGGCTACTCTTTCGAACAATCGAATGTTCATGCAAGTGTTCGCGTAACGATGATTTCATTATTTACATGGTGCCATGTTATAAAAGACTATAAAATATTACATGTTGGAATTTGTAGAATAACTGCGTCTCAAATAATATTTATTTTTACTAAATTGTAATCAGCGTATATAGAGAAGTTAATATATAAATATTTATTGTATAAACAAGTCTTATTTATATCTATTAATGTAATAATTCCTTTTATTTCTATTATTCAGATATCATGAAACTCAAGCGTATTTCCACGAATGTTCAGGGGGTAGGAAAACAGCAGAAGTCTGACGCCCTTATTTCCCGATTCGATGGTGGTGTCAGTATTGCTTTCTCTTCTAATGATAGCAGCATGTAAGGGTCAGCTTTTGTACTAATGTGTTATTTGGTTGTTGCTTGTTTTATTATATTTTGTGATTGATAATATTATATTTTTAAATGTTAATCTTGAAAATATATTTTTAGATTTCTTTCAATTTTCTGTAGTAAAAACATAAACGTTTAATGTTAAATGTATATTTTTATCAGTATATAAGCTATCGGTCTATTATCTAAATATTTAGCTTTAATTTTTATAGTTAGTTTTAATCAATAGATCGTGTAATATTACTGTTTTTGCTAGAAATTTAACTATAAATTTTTACTTATAGGTATACTGAACATTGTAAAGAGGTATGTTTTATCACCCAAAATAATTTTTAAGTGATATTTTCATATGGATCTGTATGTTTATTTTCATAATTATTTTAAAGTTTTATAATTATATGAATATATGATATTCCTAGATTATAATTTGATTAACAACTAATGTGGGTAGATTAGAAAAATCCACAAAATACCTAATTGTATACCTAATACAAATGTTCATTCAGATTAATTATGTTAGGATCTTATGGGTAAATTTGTATATATCTATTTTTAATTGCAGAATTTACTTAAATTTTGATAATTTTTGTTGTGCGAGAAATTTTGTAATCAATGGACGTATTTAATGGAAAATATAATTCTAATTATTTTTGTTTTACGTTAAACATTTATATAATATTATAATGCTTAATATATGTATTTAAATGTATTTTTTCTATGCATAGATTAAAAAGCTGTATTTTCCTTACAGTTTATTTATAGAAAAGTTCTACTTTTCCGTACAACTTTTACTTTTCTGTACATTTTTATTAAATAAAAAAATAATAATCAATGATATAAACAGGAATAGACAATGTTTTACAACTTACTATAGAAGTAAAAAATCAATTCGAAAGTTATAAAAAGAATCAATATCAATTAACAAATAACTGATATACAAATTGTTTAAAACCAAGGAAATGATAACAGACAAATTAGTGAAGAATATTAAAAGAACTTCATAGAATTGTTGTAAGTATTCAAATAACCATCTACATACCTTGATATATGAGTATATTAGCGTGATAATATAGAAAAATATAAAAAAACTACTCGGATTTATATTAAAACTTGATCGCTTCGGTCTTTCGTATTAATAGATATCCTCGTATAGAAAAGTATTTTTTTTCCTATTTCAGGAAAATAGTCATACTGTATGTCAAACATATTTAACGTTACTTTAATAATATTCTTAAATGTCTGGTTACTTAATTTCATGCAAATATATTATGTATTTGAAGCCGCTACTATAGCTAAATATAGTATGTAAAATATATCCATGCATAAAATCAGCAAGCGTACTTTATAATATAACTGGACGTGGTAAATGATTCTTTTTTAAAGCACGAGGTCTTATCTTATATTTTTGACAAGCCTCTCTTTACACCCCCCCCCCATCGCGTCACTCCTTACTTCTGACTTTTAGATATCTAGCAGGAACTGAAAGCGGACATGTTCACAAGTGCTCTTGCTCCTACAATGAACAGTACCTGGAAAGTTTTTTTGGACACACGGTAAAATGAATCGGTTAAATACATGTTTAGCGGTTACATGTTGTAGGCAGTTTGTTATTAGTTTACCAACCACTTTCTGTAAGCAAGTCCTTCGTTCCTATAGCTCCCATTCTCGTTACTTAATCGTTCCAAATATGTAGTTGAAGACTTGGGATATTATATACGATTACCCATGTAATATGTATGTACTAAATAGTCAAACCCTCTCTTGTAAAAGCTAGTTAATATCATTTAAATGGGCGTATGAGGTTGAATAAAATATGTAAATGATTGAGGGAAATGGTGTTGGTTGAAACCGCTTTGTTTATTGTTTATATTTGATTATATGTACATCAATTCTGTACTGATTGTATCACACTAAGAGAGTACTGCTGTATATATATTTGGGTGGTCTGGTTTGATAATTAGAGACATCGTTAAATAGAGTTGAAAAGTGAGATACTTTCACTTATTCTTTGTATCTTTTTAAGGATTTTTTATTTTTCTCTGATAAGATTCCACAGCCATAATATAGTTAAATTTTATGTATATATATATAAGTATAAATACCTCGAGATTCACTTGACTTGATATAGGACACTTTTCCACTGTAGTGCTTTGTTTATCAGTGATAAAATCCTATTCGCGTTTTATGTTCGTGCATGAGCACACTTAATACATAGTATAAGTATATACTTGTAATAATACGCAAACAAATTTAAGATGCTATTAGAGTTTATTATGCATATATAGTGTAATTATTTTTCTTCTAATTTTGTTGAATTTTTGTTTTAACTTTACATCGTATACATATATCCTTATTGAATGAAGCAAACTCTATTCTTGTACAGCTGAGGAATATTTTGTGTTATATAGTGCCTTTTGAATAATTACTAGATTACATATGTACATTAATCTATAACAAGGTACTTCGGTTTGATAAATTCATTTTATATATATGTATATCATGATTTCAAATGCATGTTAAGTGTGTTAATTGTTTTTGTCGCATTTAATTATTACTTATGTGTTTTTTGTAGAATATTTCAACGTTTTATATAATACTTTAAGCACGAATATTAATTACATAAATTATGTATATCAAAAATCCTGCAAATTTAAATGAAATTACAGTGATTGTATTAAATTGAAAGACATATCAAATTAACTGTATAAACTTATCGGTTTGAAGACTGAGGATCAAAATTCATGGAATTGATGAAAAGCTTTTAAATTGGTTTTAAATTTTGACACCAAGCATAAAATAGCTTAGTTACTGTAAAAAATTACATATATAATGGCCCATTCCTAATTGTATTATTACAAGAAATACTATAACTTGATCAAATTGTTTTTATTAAAATACAATCTCCATTTTTAATCCCTTCCTTATATTTGAATTCCCAAATGAAATGACAGGCCATTGATCTATATATAGTCTATTTTTTTAATACCGAGAAAAGCAACGGGTTTAATCTATTTCAGGCTCCAGCTTATTCGATCCAGTGGTCACCCTTCGCTAATGATGTCTTCTTGAGTTGTGCAGCCGATTGGAGCATCAAACTTTGGATGATAGATCACCCTCAGCCCGTCATCAATTTTCAGTCTTCTACAGTAAATTTACTTTATTCTTAAGTCTTTAATTTCATACTTCTACTTGTCACAATGTGATATGTTTTATTATGATTAAACTTTAGTAAGTTATTATTATATATGTATATAATAAATTTGCTTGGCTCCCACTTTATAATGCCACTATTTAAAATAATTTAATTATAAAAAACATTCTACTATTTCAATTTAAAAAAACGCATTTTTCATTTATAATTTCATGAAATTATCTTTTTTTAGAAATCAGTAAATTCTGTCTGTTGGTCACCGATATCCTCGGTAGTGTTTGCCAGTGTCAACGATGGTGCTGTGGAAGTATGGAATCTCAAAGTTTCTACGTAAGACCGCAATTTTTTTATAACTCAATATGTCGAAGGACATACTTGTTCTCAGAACTTTATGACTTTTTTTATTATATTGTCAAATTGTTATGTTCATATAAATTGTGCAATTTATTTAGAAAATTTGGATATTTCAATTTATGAATGGATTATTTTTTCTCTTTAAACTGTAATTTGCATAGTGTAGCTTGTAAAGGGGTTAATTAAATTACAAACCAATCGCACATCTTAAATATCTTACAAACAAGTTTCACTGTTTTCTTTCTTTCTCTGGTTTTCTTTTACTAATAATAATTTCAATTTTTATCATATTTAGACTTGATCCTGTCGTCGTGGAGAAGATGTTCCAGGAGAATCTAGTGGCTACTTGTGTACAGTTTTCTCAAAATAGTGAAGTAAGTCTGCCAGTTTAGGTCTATGTAGTGTATAACCCCCCGGATTCATTTAGTGAATAACCATATACATATACATACCGCACATTTCAGTGGTTTCATATCCACCAAAATTTTCCAATTAATTACAATATTATTACGTGGGCGCATAATACACAATCAATGCGTATATTCTGCAATTACCATTAATTTATTTTATAGCTTGGAATAGAGTTTCCAGGGGTTGATTCTATACGAGTTTAGGTATAAACTTATAATAGTAACAATGATGAAGTCTGCTACATCGCTATACATGATGAGCTTGAACTGTATTTAGACGAGTATGAAGTAATTAATTATTAAACCTTTATTTACTTTACATATGTGTACGTGCGCTAAAAGTAATGATGGCAAAATTATGTTTCACACCTATATACATATAATGTAACCTGGAAAGATGCATTATATTTTCTCATCTTTAAAATTTACTTGTGTCATAGGCTTTAACCACCTGCACTAGCTATATATAGGTATCATACCCAGGTTACTTTCTCTCGTAAGATAAAGGTAAGTCTAAGTGTTGCAATTTACACCTTAACTCCAGTTGCAGAAAAATACATGTATTGGTACCTACTAAAGCTGTACACGTTAATGACAGTGCATGCTTGTAATGGTATAATTAGGCAAGCGCAATATAATGCATCACATGCTAGCGGTGATCTCTTTAAATTTAAATGAAAACGAAAGGAGAAATGTAGTTTTATAGTTTTATAACATTATAAGAAATATTACATTTCCAGACCATATTTTGACAGTGTACGCGTATGCACCACGCCGGTAGGGTAATATGTTGTACTAATCATTCAAACTTCATTGAAGAGGTGTTCCATGAGTTTTTTTTTATACATTAACACTGTCCTCACTTTGTGCATATTAGAAAGTATTAGCTAAGCGATATCTTACCAAATGCTAACTCATATAGAAACATGCATCTAGGACGAGGTATGATAATTATTATGAGGCGAAAATGGACGAATGATTCATATTTTGAATAAATTATGTTGCAGATGGCTACAAAATAACGAACCTAATTCGTTATACTATTGCTAAACCAATATAATATGTTTAGGTAATAATATTTAGTAATATTTTCACATGACACCTTGCATATTTTTTTCTTGCACTATTTGCTCTTTACATGTCTAAAGTTCACAAACAAATACTTGTGTCAAATTTTAATTTTTTCAAAAAATTTAAGATGTAATTGGTGTACTTGGTAAACTATAAATTGCTTTCAAACAAGACTATTTAGTGCCCAAACTAAACCACATATTTATGAAATTTGCATTTAGTACATAACCTCAATAAATATACATATTTAGGTGTATTTATATAAGTAAGAAATTTAAAAAAATACTTATGCCATATGGTTCGAACCTACATATATATGTCTACGATTGAACATAATGTTCCAAATGACCCTTAAGTATAATTATTTTACTATTTACTTTATTTAAATTTTAAAAATATATTATATATTGTATAATGGTAAACCTACTATGATATATTTATATTATTAAATTTTATGGTTATTTTATTTGGATGATAATATAAAAATACAGGATTATAAATTCCTATTTATTATTCTAGTATGATATATGTTTAATTCCAGTTAAAAACGAATTATCATCAAACGAAACTTCTTTAACATGAAACGTATAAATAGAACAAAAATAAATATTTCCAATGAGAAGATAAATTCAATTAATATTGATCTAACAAAACTACAAAACTTGTTTAACATGAAACGTAAAATAGAACAAAACATAATAGTCAATCAGAATATGAATTCGTTCGTCGAATTCCAATGTTACTCGCTTCATAGTACAGGTTTACATTTCAACAACGGCAATTTTCAAATCATAATTTGTATTTTAGAATAACATTTATATTGTAACTGTCTCAGTTCATGAATCGAACTAAAGAATTTAGTTCGATCAAGTTCAATCATTTATTCCCGAGCAAAGAGATATGTAATTAATTATCGAAAGATTAATTATAGTGTATGGTGGCCATAGTATGTCATCAACAGTAGCTATACTTAACTATCGATTTTTATATTATGCATTATATAGGGAAAATCTCAGTTCATCTATCGACACAAATAGTTTTTATAACGACAACATAGACAACTAGCGGATCTCAATTCAATAGTAGAACAATAAGTAATTAGAATCAATTTATCCAGGAAATGACTAATGTGTTATGTTTGATAATTATAATATACAAAATATGTATTACATTTAAAGTAAATAATTAATTACTAAAAAATGTAAGCATGATATATATAAGCTTAAAAAATCAACGAAATCATTGTGTAAGATAACAGTTATATATGTACAGTGGTGAAATAGTTGTATGAAAAAGTAAATTATACACTATTCATAAAATGTAATTGCCGCTATTAAACTAAAAAATGCTTACTATTGAATTGAGATGCCGCTAGTTGTCTGAGCTGTCGTTATAAAAACTATTTGTGTCAATACATGAACTGAGATTTCCGCTATATATATAATGCATAATATAAAAATCCATAGTTAAGTAACCACTGTTAATGACATAATATATCCACCATACACTATAATTAATCTTTCGATAATTAATTACATATCTCTTTTTCCATTGCTAAATTCTTTAGTTCGATTCAGGATATGAGATAGTCGCAATATAAATGAATATGCCGTTCTTAAATTTACATCTTAAATGCCAATTATGATTTGAAAATTGCCGTTGTTGAAGTATAAAACCTGTAGAAGACGCACACTCAGTATAGAGGAGTGTGCTCACCAACTTCTTCGGTGTATCATCACTATAAGAATTGAATTCTCTCATAAGAAATTCTCATGATTTATATCCGTAGAATTTAAATCCTCAGTGATTTATATAACCCTATCTAAGGATTTCTATCTTTTCAAACCTCTTTTCCGTACTCACCACACTGACACAAACCAGAATTTATTTAAGCTTCGCTAGTTAAGCAAACTTAATTCAGGTTACGAAATTAACTGATATTTTCAGAATACCGCATGCTAAATTAAAATTTAAACTGCTCAAGTTAAAATCAGTCGAATATTATTCTAACCATCCAATAAAACAACAGAAAATTCTATAAATTATAGAGCAGAACTCGCCACTAGCTATTCTCGATTAATGTTTTGAACTTCGTCCTTGGCTGCTAATTTCGTTTAGCCTACGCGTCTCGTCTGTTCTCTATTACATATAAATATTTAAATCATAAATCGTTATCGTTTAAATACACTGCTTGGGAAACTTAAAATTGTATGCAAGTAGATTAATACGTTGATTTTTATTAAATACATATCTTTTATTGAAGTATATATATATTTTTCCAATTTTTGAGCAGTTTTCACGATAGGTTATATTTCGGTTTGCTGCCTGTGTGAACTGGATTCATCTCGTTTACACGGAGGGTTATTTTTCATTTGATATAACCTATCGTGAAAACTCCACTAAAATTGGATATATTATAGTGTTCATTTAACCTTCTATTGCGGTAGCAAACCGAAATATAATCTATCAGCGTCGCTGTGTTGTACCGATTTTCATTGAATCTTCTAAATCACGAAATAACCTTTCCATGTTCAGATCGAACTGCACTAACGTTTAATAAAGCAATTAACAATTTTTTTTCAATAAAATATTTTAAGACATACATACATGTCACACATAATATTATATGTGTCAAATAATTAATTTTATTTCTGGTAAGAATTTATATGTATAAATATATATATTACACAATTTAACTAAATTGCAACCAACATATAAAACTATAATTTAGTATTTTCATTGTTAATATTTTTAAATTATTAAACTAAGAATTTCATTAGTATACATAGGTAATGTAATTCATATAACTCATGTTTTCGATGTGAAATGAAGGGTACTTTCAAATGGAATAAAATAATGTTAAAAATTGAAGAAAAAAATATTTGTTAAAATCGAAACTATGCTATTTAGAATTTTTTTTTATTTCGTTTTAAATTTTTCTTACTAATTATTTGTGTTTTTATTCGTTGTCAAATATATAGTTCTATAGTTCTATAAACTTTAATCTTTTATTTAGAATACTCAATATGTTAGCTTTATAAATTTCAAATTAATATACTAAATTTTGGAACATTACAAAATATTAAAAATCTACATTGGTTTCCATTTTACACATATACTGTTTATAATTTTTCTATCTTTATTTTAAGTAATCTAAGTTAATTCACTTTCCTTTTTAGCAAACGAATTCAATGTTGGTAATACCAATTGATACCTACAATAAAATTATTCTGAAAAATAATATACTAAATGCAGTTTAACATTTTCAATTGTATTAAATCACTAAAGGACATTGTTTTGAAATTGAAATATATGTATGGGTATAGTTATTACTTATAGTTAATGACTTTTAACAATTATCTAAAACATGTACCACAAGTGTACGAGTAATACTTATAAAAAATAAAATATTGTAAATCTTGATAATACTTGGAGTAATAAAATATATTTGATCCAGCTAAATGCTTGCAATTAAGATATATAAGACAAACAGTTTTAGCTCATTTGTTTTATTATATTTAATTAATTATTTTTATTTTATAAAGTTTTGTACATATAATATTACATGCATTTAAATGTAGGTATACTTATGGAGATGCAAATATCACAATTCTTATTATAATGTAACATATTTTGTGCAGATTCATATATACTACTAAGTATTACAATTTTTAACAATATTAATGTAGGTATAATATATACACGTAAATATTTACATGACAGGCAAGATTACAGTATAAGGCTAAAGCTTACTACTTTGTGAATATTTGCACAATTTATTAAATATACAAGAAAATGAAATTATGTATAAAAATCAACAAAAATGTAACGTGGACAGTCCATTGACTTCTTATTTTCCACATTTAACTTCTTATATGTGGCGAAATTGTTATACGTTTTTATGGTCGATTTTATACGTTCATATACGCTTTTAGCCTATACTTATATAATATATACAATTAGGTGTATGAGTTATGGAGTGTATAAATCATTTATAAATTAATGATTACTTATTAAAATTTCCAAATAAAATATTTTTATATACTTTGTTATCAAAATTTATCTAAAGCATACTTTATATGTACTCTTATTACTACATTAAAACTAATAATTTTTTCGTGCCTTGAATACGTAAACTATTTTCAAAGAATATCTATTTGGATTTTTAAGAATATTTTTCATATACCGAGATATTAAAAATACACAACTCATCAATACATATTCGAAAATCTAATAGATTTTCGTGGCATTAATCCAAGTATATATATAGACTATACATTACGAATTCTGTTTTATTTAAATATTTACTTTTTTGCTGTTCTGATAATCATTTTTAGATTATTTAATTCATTTATAATGTTGACAGTGTATTTCCATTATGCTAAATAATGAATATTAGTGTATAGCTATCTTGATTCACATGAATATTTGTAATGTTTTAAAATGCTTATATTGAAAATCACGTTTAATATTTTTAATATTGCGTATTATGGTGATGTCCACTGTATATAATATGTATGTATATATTATACTAAAGATGCTTCTATTATTTGTGATGTATACTGTATGTTATAAATACAATATCTTACAATCAACTTGATTTGGTTCCCTTTAATTTTAAAATCTTCCATAATATGTAAAGCAATGTCTTATTGTTACACGTGAATAATAATGTGTATACAAATAGCGTCATCGACTAGAAAAAAGCTTGATTTAGTGTTTTTAGTATAATGTTGCATAATTAGATATTTGCGAGTATTTAAGTCTGCCTCTAAATAATGTGATAATTAGTTACATCTTTTATATAGTTTATTAATTGTGTAGTTTTGCATGAAATTGTGTTTTTTAAACAGTTTTATCGATGTTTTGGTTTAATATGCAAGTAACATTACACTTCATCATAATATTATGTTCCCCTCTATTAATTTAATTCTAGTCGTTTTGACATTATTTGTTATTAAAACTTAGTAATATAATGATATTTTGTTAAGTGACAGATTTTTAAATAATTATGATGGTAGTAAAGTAGAAAAATAAGATTAATATGAATTTATTTCTGTGAAATAGAAATTAATTTTAAACACTACTTTCTCAAAAATAATTATAGCGGATTATTCTAAGATATTGAGTTTGATTGCTGGGATTAATAATCACATTATTAGGCAGATCCATATATAATTCAAATACTAATTTGGACGTGTAAGTTGATGATACGGATAATATCACTGTGAAACTAACATGTCGCAGAAAAGCAAGTGAAGTAGGCATCACTTGAGTCCTTATCTCTACCTCCCGTTTGAATCCTCGGCGCTCCAGTCCGCTCCTGTTTGATGTCAGTGAGACAGAAGGTGCAAACTGGCCTGCCGCCTCCTCCACCACCTCCGCTACCGCCTCGTGCCTCCAGGCCGTAGTGACGTAGGCAAGGCTGATCCATACAGCTGGCACCACTCACCAGGACTGTGTGCAGATGAGCAATATAGCTTGCGGCGAGGCGAAGTGTTTCGATTTTGGAGAGCTTCCGATTCAGGGGCTCCGTGGGGATGAGTTGTCGAAGACTGATGAAGGCGTCATTTACGCTGGCTGTTCGATTCCTCTCCCGGTCGTTGGCGGATCGTTTGATGGGAGGTGGAGGTGGTCTGTTTCGAGCTGATCTTGAATCGGACTTCATTGTCTTCTGTATTTGCAATTCAGTGGACAGATGCACTTAAATAATCCAACTATATTTACTTGAGATATAACGAGGGGTTGCCTTTAGTTAAAGTGTAGCAGGCTCTTTAGTTTAACTTTCCCTCTCATGGTAGTATAAATATGGGATACTTTAAGAAAGCCCCGCTCTTATTGGACTAACGGTGTAGTTGTGCCGTTTCATGATAGAATTAATTGGCTACAAATTACTTAGGTATGTAATGTACGCACTGATGTATGCTGCATATTATACCTTATACTACATAGTTTTCGTACACCTGCACATTACATTAGCTACTTCAGTTTCCTACTCATGTCTCAAAGATCTCCTTACAGATGTTTGTATAATTACGTTGGATACATAATATTATATTGGGGAAATCACGTTTATACATATATTTGACTTCCGCTACTCAACAGAAAAATAGAGGTGCTCATTCAGTAGGTACCTACATGTTACACTATTTACATCCGACTCATTAAAATCATCTTGAGTGGTGACCACTGGTTTTGTTGCTGTGTATAGAGTGTGGTTCATAAATTACAACCTCTCCCATGATGCAATAATCCAGAGAACCCCTGTGTATAGGAAATGATTACAAACTCAGTATCATGCGGCAAATTTTGCTGGTACGAGTACATACCTAATGACTGTGGAAACAACATATATACCTAGTCATGCTCTTTGTATATCAATCACTGCATACTGTGTACATGAGTATACATGTGTTAGATCCATTCATGTGCCGCAGTATATTACCATTTCAAGAGTGCAGACGTAACAAGAAGTATTAAATTATATACGTGTCTGAAGATAGTTTGCTATAAAAAAATCAAAATTGGTCATTGTTTTTAAAAAATTATCGTGAAATATTTTTAACAACTTGTACAAGTTTGTCTTGTATACAACTATTACCTTAATAATTGTATGAATTGATTACTCGTATTTCATACACATCAAACATTTTTATTCATATTGGAATGTACACATCGGTTAGCTAAGTTATCAATGTTGCCTTCATGGAAAACTAACATGTTCCTGTACTATAAAGTCAGTTTTTTTCATGCATATCATAAAGTTTTAAAAGCTTAATAGTTTTGCTTTTAAAGACTAATTTTCTTAGCGCATTAAAATTAATAATTTTAATACGTGTTTTTAGAAATACTACTAAGGCATTTTCAACACTACAATATCGTTATTTCGAGGTGTTTTCTATATATTTATTTTTCATCAAATTTGCAAAGAGTAGTACTTACAAGTGTTTTTAACATGGATTTGATCATATTAATTTCCCCGCATTAAATGTATAATTTCAATTTTATAAATATAGCTATATTTTTATGATTTATACATTTTAAAATTGTGTAATGTAGCTAATTGGAAATCGTTCAAGTCATACATCTATAAAAATATAATATCATTTGTCCTCGCAAATACTTTTCTGATAATTATTTTTTCAAATCTCTATTCTATAATTTTTTGCAGAAATTTACTTGAGTGAGCATAATTAGTAAAGGTATATGGTTCAATTCCCTCTTGTGTTACAGAGCTTGTTTGTTGGTGACAGTGCGGGTGACGTGACTGTTTATAAGCTCAACTGTATGGCTGAAACTCCCAGAAATCAGGTATAATATACCAACTGTATCTATGTATATAATTATCAAATAATTGACTCTTTTTTGTAGGCATATATATTAGGTATATATATAATAAAACATAAAACGTACTTTTTGTTACTGGAGTGTATACCTATATTATGTCGATATAACTTTATTGTTGTATAAATAATTATTATTGTATTATGTATTCTACTATGTTATTTAATTATATTTATTATTTTTAAATATAGTAGAATGTAATACGATGATAACTCTCCTTTTAGGAGAGTAAACGATCTGAGATTCGTTATGTTGTATTTCGCATTGAATTATTATAGATATTATTAGAACGTAATATAATATTAGATATTTTGTTGTCTTATATTTTCTCATATTTAGAAATGTTTCACATATTTTTTTAATATATGGTCAAGCAACCAATACTCACACCAGATTATATTTTTTATAAGTCTATATAGCCAGCAAATTACTAATCGAATTAAATGTATATAATTTAATGCAATTTAGGTAGCCTAATTAAAATAAATTGATATAATATAATATTATATATTTAAATCAAAGTTCAAAATTTATATATTTTTATTATTAAATGTTGCAAATACCATGTTGCATTATGTCATTCTAGTTTCGATTTTCACTAAACTATGTTGACGTTTCCTAGTATTATAATAAAATTAATTATACTTTTGGATATACATATATATACATACTCATTACATATTATATACAGAGTATTTCATTTAATTTTTCTATTTTTGTAAATTCAACAGTGAAAACGTGCTCTGTGATTCATTTTTCATAACAAATTTTCTCAAATAAATGCTTTAAATCTTCTATTTCTATATTTCTATTTTTTTTTTTTTTCAAAACTGCTCTGTCTTATAAACACTCAAATATTTTTATTTGGTCTTCTAAATTGATCATTATTTCTTTTGTAGTTAATTAATTTTATTATGTTTATTTACTTTATGCAAGTATGTTTGTCATCCCATATATATTATATAATAATGAACATTATAAATACTAACCTAAAAATTTAGTAACCTGCATATTTGGCGATTTACTGTTTTATATTGTGTGTTATTTGATTGTCTCTATATATATCTTACCTCTCTTTTCCCATTGTTAATATCTACTTGAACTATATTTCCAGAATCAGGTAAACTATATGCCGCTTTACACTATATATACATTGTATAATTATTGTTGCTTAGGTCCCAACTATTATAGCCTTTCATACCTGACCATCAACACTACTTATAGATATAGCTTCTGCTTAATTATTATGTTTTTACTAAATTCAGCATGTTCACGGTATATTTGTGTGTTCTAACAACTTTGGCATGAAGATTGATCTCAGGTCAACGCATTATATTAAACGATAAAAATTATTATTGAATCCTTGAATTGGTCACTACACTTTACTACATTTACTGTGTTTTTAAGTAGCATTATATTATAAGAATTAAAATGAAATTCATCGCAATTAAAAGTCCATATATTTATAGGCTTATATATTCTGAATGATTGTCTTTACATTATTTACTACAAGCCATTTATACTAATATGCATATAACTCATTCTTTGTCATATTATTATAAACTCTGAATGTAATCATTTGTTTATTTTCACATTATTTGATTCTATTCGCTAGTTTATATGGTATAATTAACTATTCACGTTATATTTTAATTCGCTTACAGTGCTCACTATATAATGTTGGTGGCCTTTATACTAGTCTAATTATCTGTATTAATTTATTTCTTTAAAATTCGAGGATTATTTACTATTACAAGCTCATTTCCTGAAAATTAAATCCAATTTCAATATTCGAGTTCAAAATTAATTTTTTACAATCAGACATAAGAAATAGAAAGGCTATAAAAATAGTTTTATTAGTAGCTGATACTCATATGCATATAATGTTATTATGATTAATAAAAATTGGATACAATAACCATAATAAGATTTATTATATTATATATTATAGCTTTAAAACTAAAATTTTACACAAAATAATGACCACACGTTAAATTTTTTATTGTGATATCTTTTATACCTACAAATACGTATATGTTTTTGGGAATTTTGCATGCTTTATGTTATGCAGTGAGATCATATATGCTGTACTATTTGTATTATTTTTCAAAATCAATTAGTTTAAAATAAATATTATATTAGTATTTGCAGTGATATATGTTATCTTGATATTTGTTATGTACTAAAATATGCATGGTTGATTTGCCTTTATTTATAAAATGTTATATTTTGGTAAGTACTTTTAATCATTTAAGCAAAATATATTAGTAAAATTCTAGCGTAACATATTTTATATCGGTAACATTTGCTGTAATTTATCTAGATACATATAAAACATAATTTATTAATTAAAAAATATATTTAACCCTAAATTAAATTATTATGTACCTACATATCTAGCGAGCGATGACTCTCCTACACACCTAAATGTATATATTTTTTATGGATATGGCCACTTTTTATCAATATACAAAATTGTGTATTGTCATTTATAACAAATTCTTTAGTATTGTCTAATTAATAGTATGTATGGAATAATAGTAAAGTGCTAATTAATAAGTTACATAAGATGCAATATATACGCTTAAGTATAGAATTGCACCGAACTGTTAACTATAATTCTAATTTTCATTGTTTATTAATTTCTAAATATTAACAATATAAATGTTTAACAATTTTAAAATTAATAAATAATTAAATAAAATCAGATAACTAGCTTTTAGTTTTCAAAAATAATGATTTACTTTTTCAAGACAACCTGTTTAGAAAGATAAAACTTTACTTCAACATATAGGGGGTTAAACATTCACTCAAATGTGTTTTAGTTTTTCATAGTTGTATGAAATCAGTGTGTTTTAATGCATATTTTATAGTAGTACTAATCAATAAATTAGATGTAGGTGGCAGTAAACGCTCATAATATGATTTAAATATGTAGATATTAGATTAACTGTAAAAAGTTAACAGCAAATTTATCATTAACACATTATGACAAAATTATTATTCATTACACGCTTGATATATATGTATTAAATAATAATAATAAAATATAGTAAACGTGTTTACGTTAATATAGCTGGTGCTTATATATGCCCTAAAATGTAGAAAATAATTTCTACTGAACTTTTTCGATTTTAAATGAATTAAATGTATGTACACACACCTATGTACATGTGTGTATATACCTACCGATTAAGATGAAAACTTAAGTTGCATTTTATTACAAAAGAATAAAATGCATGTTGTGGGATCTTTAAAATGTATGCATATTAATAATGAGATTGATTTAAATGATCTTATTAATTATAAAATTTTGAACTTACTATAATTAGCAATCTATCGTTATAGTAACATTTAAACACTAAAAAGTAATAATTTACGAACACTAGTACATAACACAGACGTATCGCAAACAAATGCATCAAATATAATATTTGAAAATAATTGTAATTTTTATAATTATTTTATGAAAATCTTATAGCACAGAAAAAAATAATATAGAAAATCTTAAATATATTTGCAAAAAAGCTCTTCTCAGTCATTCGATGCGAAGGGTGAAGCATGTGTCGGCGAATATTATGGCGCCAAAATCTAAATTTAGTTCAAAATTTGAAATATTTATATTAAATATATATTAAATTACCACAAATATTGTGGTAATTTAAAAAATGTAAAAGCTAATTTTAAAATAACTCGAAATTTCAAACGTTGTTGTGTATGTGTCCAATACTACTGTTAGCATGGACCACTTTTATCTAGTAATATTCCTAGATGATTCCTGATAATTTTGTGAGAATGATCTACATTTGATATTTTCTAACTGTTCCTATTGTTTTTAATCAATCAAAATATTGATTAGATCTAGAAATAGGCAATATGGGCTATATAGGACGCATATATGCACTGATTTTAATTAATAAAGTATCGAATCCTATCAATTATGAGACGCAGAAATCGATTGTGAAATTTCTTAATTGGTCTAAACGTTTTTATTAAACAGTTATTATCTATTACTATAATTGTATGTAAATAAAAAATGTATGCAACCATGATAATTAATTTTTATAATTAGAATGATAATTAATATAAATATAATTTTAAAGTATTAGGTAAACTTGTTAAAACTTCTAAGTTACAAAATTTAAGGTATTTACAGTATGTGATTGCATTACTTGATGAAGTAGATAATTTTACAAGAGACACTTAATTAGCCTTACTTAGTTTTATATATTTATGTTAACTCAATATTCCAAAAAATATCTGTACATTTATTTTGTATATTTTATATTTGGTTTTTAGGCTGAAACTCTAGACAAAGTCCTCCAAAGCAGTATCGCCAGTCAACAACTCCCAAAATAAAAGACTATTAAATGTATACTTATATGACATGATAATTCATTTGTCTGTGAAAATGCTAATTTTGTTATTTTGTTATATTTTTATTATTTGTACTTCTATATTTTACTTATACATTAAATTATTATGTTAACCATTTGAAGTGTGACTATTTTATTACATTATTCTACTTTTTTCTGTACAACTTTTCTGAGATTTATGCATCTTTAAAAGGATAATATTATGCGTTCAAAAACTCTTTTGGAAATTGTTTCTGATATTTGAGTAAATCATGTTTGTACAATAACAAAATATCTAAATGTTTTTGGACATTTTGTTTATTTATTAGGTATATATGTATATTTGCATATATTTAATAACATATTTTGCTTTATATTTTTACATGTATAAATAAATGCCATATTTAATCTTTTTTTATTTTAAACATATAGTCAGGGATTACTAAAAATACTAACAAGTTTTAGTAGTTCCTGTATATAGTGGTAAAAATTTGTAATAATAATACCTATGTTTACAAATAAAATTTCAAATTTTGTTGTAATGGGAAACTAAGATCTTTTGTTTTAATCAAATAGTGAATTCTCTTAAACAATAGACAGAATGTTATATGTTTAAAACATAAAAAATGCATAAATAGTTTTTTATGCGTCAGGAAAATATAGGAAGCATAGATCGTTATAAAATAATTACCTACCGATTAATAATTGTAGTACATATATAAAAGATATCATTTATATGAGATTTGATTTTTTATATGGACTTTTATTATAACGTTTTTTATAAATATTTATATTATTACCTATTATTATCACATAAAATAAGAAGAAAGCCTATGAAGAACGATATAACTATAACATTAAGAGAGACGACTAGAATATGATCGTGATTAATTTAATACTGTAATAATTATATCCTTGATATGCGCAGGTATTGTAAGGGAAATAAATATTGGTTAAAGTATTAATTACTTAGTAGGTATAGTTGTGTTTTCATGTGCGATTATAAATCCATACATTGTTGTATATTGAATAATTGGCTGGCGATTATGGAAACATACCCCAACATATGGAAATATTTCATTAAAAAAAACAGAATGTCAATATCTGAAACCAAAGAATAATTCTTTGATCTGAAACATTGGGAGAGTAATGCCCATTTAAATACAATAATGTCAGGGAGCCCTTTTTATGACAAAGTTTTGCTGGGAAGCAGTTTTAAAAGTATAAAATTATTTTGCACAAAAATGCCAATGGTTTATATAAGTTTAAATCAGTCTAATTTAATAATAATAATAATTAGTCAAGTAATATATATTTATTTAATATAATAATAATTCAGTAGCAATAATACTATAATAATAATAATACTAGCAATAATAATAATATTATAAGTGTTTCACTTTGAAAATAGTAAATTGTCACAAATAAGACCAGAAATTTAAATACTAATACTAATCTGTATTATTTTTTGTTATTAAGCTGTAATTTTCCACATTTACTGAATATTGTAACTGTCGTAACCCAGTGTTTCGAAACTTAGATTTCTATGAAAGAAATTACAATTCTTAGATTTCTTGCATTTTCTTAGACAGAAATTTTAAATTTGTTTCAAAGAAATCACAGGTTTTCTTTAAAAGAATTGTAATTTCTTTGAAAAAATTGTATTTTCTTTGAAAGAAATGAAATTGTGATTTCTTTGAAAGAACTTTCAAAGTTCTTACATTTCTTTGAAAGAAATGTAATTTTCGAAACACTGGGAAACGATTCTCCATCAGTGACATAAAATCACCGTTGTCCCCATGGGGTGCGACCTTTGATGCCAAAAAATTGTAACGTTTTACTGAGAGTCCAGGTAAATTGACTTTTTAAGAACGCAGAAAACCTTGTTGCAGTGATTTACAAAATGATGTTTTTACACCATTTTCATCAGTTCCTGTGACTTGAACTTCTCCATTAGACTTTGACATGGTAATATTGCTGAATCCTGAAATTCTGGCAAATTCTTCAAGTTTGCTTCGCAGTAACTAATGATTTCCAATCTGTCCAATAATCTTAATCCATGATGAAAGCTTTTTTTGCCTTAGAACTCTGTGTTACGCAAAGTGCCAAATCATTTAATTTGGATTCATAAATATTATGATATCGTTTCTTGAAAGTCCAAAATAAGTATCCACGGCACAGCGAATGTATAAATGTCCCTTGGGTTGATTCCAGAATGGCATGATTGAGTAAAAAATGGATTAAGTACCATAAAATGAAGTTATTTTTGTTTTGGCCGGTACAATTGTCGATTTGTAAATGGAGAATCTTAACAAGACCTCCAGTCTTTTGTAAAATGACATGCAAACACGTCAAAATGACATTAAAACCATGATAATTTCCATTATCGATAGATGGAGTTATACCCTCATCAATGAGAAAGTTTTACCTACTGAATATTGGAATGCTCATCTAAAAAACCCAAGAGATTCATACGCATACGTATCCGAAAATACAATGGACCCACTTGTCGACAATAATGTAGAAGGTAGACATTTTGTGCAAAAGTCTACTGTGAGAAAAAATGCTCAATACTGTCTTCTTTTTGCTAACTGATATATTTGAGACGTAAACTATTAGCAAGATCCAAGTGAGCTTTGAAATTATTCATTACTGCAGCTACACTTCCTGGGTCATTTTCGAGATTTTCTTCATTTTCCGATGCTTCCCGTAGAATAACAGATTTTACTGTGTTTACTTGGTATCTAAACTTTTTACACACATCCCAAACATCAGTTCTTGGCGTAATTTTACGGATTTTTGTCATATCCCAAATCTGTTTCATGGAACTCAGTGAAATCTTCCCCTCCGCTGTAGTAGCAAATATGTACCTAGAAGTGCCAAATATTTTTACGAGTTAAATTGGCTTGAAGAAATATTACATCTGAAGGAGGATGTGGAATTCCATATAGCGCACAGCAATATTGTTTAAAAAGTTAACAATGCAGTAGGTATCTTTGGCTAATAGTTGCGGCCTTGATCTTGTCTTTGAAGGTCGTCCAACGTATTACTATACGGAGATCAATTCCGTGGTCATTGTAATGTTTCAAAAGCTATTGTGTACAAGTCACCATCTATGAAATAACTGAAAAGCCATACTTCACGACAGACAGCTTGATTGGAAATAGCAAAATTCTTAACTCTTTCTTTGCTTGATTGCATCATGGTATGAATCATAGACACAGCCATATTTATTTCAGTAAATGTACCTAAGACTTCTCATGCTGATATGTAATTTGTAAATATCCTCTTGCTTCAATGACATGTTATGATCATTCAGGTATTTACATCCTCTCCTCATCTTCGATTGAATAAAAATGTTATCCTCATCCACAGAATTTTCGGGAGATTGAATTTCAACCAAAGGTGCACGCGTAGTGGAGAGAACAATTCTTGATTTTCAACTAAAAGATAAAAAAATACATTATTTAAAAGACAGCCTTGAAAAATTAACACCCTTTTAGAAAAATAACACAATCTGCCTATTACTAATTAATCTAATTCAAATATTATCTTCGCTAGATACAACAAGTTACAATAGTTAGAGGAATTAAATAATGCAGATAAAGAAATTATTAATGGCTAGAAAAAATATGCTTCTCGTTTGCTTTTCCATTTGTATTTCCTCGCCATTGTAATTAACCCTGAAATATATAGAAATGCTAAATTAATCATTTAAATGTAGGTAGGTATTATTATTTCGATAACTATGTAAAATAGAATACAAACTTATTTTTAATTTAATATAATGTCAAGTTAATATATATATGTAAGAATGTAGTGGAGAAAAACCGCGTTTCTGTTATCATATTTTATAATGTTTTGTTTAAATATGAAACAAATATTATTTTTATATCACGCCGGAATATAAGATCAATATGTGACGTTAATTGTTTCCAATATAGTATGTTTATTTTATTTTATTAAACCACGTTAATATCCTTTGGAGAATGCAGTGGGGCAAAACCGCTTTCATGATTGAAGCGGTTTTGCCCCATTTGGTAATTATTTTCCAAAAAATATATTTTTGATATTAATTAAGGTCAAATATCATTCGATTTTATTTACGCTATACGTTTTAAATTTTATAAAGATAATTACTTTAACGTTTAGCATAATTATTATTTATAGTAAACATTTTACAGATTATAATATAACGCAGTATAATAATATCGCAGAATCATGACCAAGAAGTGAAATAATAGCTCATCAAAAGTTCTAATTTGGGTTTATATTTATGTAACTTGTAATAAAACTGAATTGTGTGGTACAATTCAAATATTCGAAGGTCAAAGGACAAGGTCAAAAATACGAAAAATGTTCTTATACCAATGGTCTTGCCCCAAGCTTTCACCTTAATATCGGCTTTTTAATTTATATATTCTGCTCAGGCAGATGAAATTGAATGTATTATAATATCATATTTATCATATAGTGGTCAACTACAAAAACAATAATTACACTGTGTTCACTATGGCAACTTTTTTTGTGACAGTCACAGTTTCTTGGATATGTAATTGTGCAACAGTTATATTAATTAATGCGTCAATTCGAGTGGAAGTGGGAGGGATTTTTTCACACGTATTTTTCACATTTCAATATATTAATTGCGAATAATCAAATTCATTAAAATTATATTAAAATAAAGTGAGAAGTCATCGTATATTTTAAATAATATAAGTGGAAAGTATGCATCCCGAGTCACAATTATAAGGGAAGTCGCATTAAACGGGTGCACAAACATATTTTTGAAACTGTCTGTCAAAAATCGTATGAATAGTAGAACAGTAACAACTTTATTAATGTAATATGATAATTTTATAATTAATTATGGTAAATTAGTTTTAAATAAATATTCTGGCATAAATGAAATATATTTCACTAAATATGTCTTTATCTATAGCGTATATACTAATGAACGTGAAAATTTAAAATAATTTGTTTACCGTATGTAAATACGACAAAAGCTTATTGTATTGACAGTCATCAGCAAACCTTTCAATAGTTTTAAAATGGTAATTTTAACACATTTTTATATTACACTTATAGTAACTAAATGGTATATAACTTAGCACTATGCAATTCTGTCATAATTCAAAGCCAAAGGAAACTTCACACTTAATAATGTCATTAAATAGTACATTCTATTTCTAATACACTACTACTAGTACATTATAATTCTATATTTGGCATATTAATATTATAACATACTGTATAAAATAACAAAATAGTATAAAGTAACAAATAGTATAATTGTAATATATTTATCAAATTAATATTTTATTATTATTTATATACACTTAGATTAGAAGTCTACACTTTTAGTTTTACTTAACAAAGTTACACTACACTACCGTTATAATATAAGATAGCTTATTATTATGACTATCCCATATTTTAGTGTGTCAAATATATATTTTTCAAATTTCTGTAAAATTTTATGCTATATAAAGAAATAATTAATAATAATTAAAACAAAAACAAATTTGGTTTTTTAGCTTTATTCTTCAACTAACTAAGTAGCCTACTAAAATAAAACAGTATATAATTGCTTAATAGGTATTTTATTCAATTTGAATCTCAGACCATAGAAAAGACTAGAAAAATGATATTTTAATTGTCCAAAGGCTTATTCAACAATAACACTACAATGTTGTTTGCTGAAATGTTTTTACAATTTCTGTCCATGTATTTTGAAATGAAGTAAAAAGAAATGGATATACACCATAACTGTCATCACCAAGAATCGCAAAGGTTCAGGGCCATAGGCAAGGGGGGTGCTGGGGTGCTTTAGCACCCCCGCGCCTAATGCTTATTAATTTAATTTTTATATTTGCTTATA
>JAYRBW010094792.1:0-20645 GCA_036023295.1 Invenusta paracnida | reverse complement strand
GTACTGAAATCAAAGGTGTAAAAGGAAGTAGCTGGAGTGTCTTTCATTTTACTGATAAATTCCAGAGAATTATCTATTACTCCAATAGTGACTTATACCACATCTGGAAGAAATAGCATTACAATATTTTTTAAAATGGCTTTTTATGCATTTAAGAGCAAGACAAACATTAGAGGGTAATTGAGATTTAAGATATATTTGACGTTTGTTTTTAAAGTAGTATAAAATTATTAATCTCGTTAACATAATGAATTTAGCGTAATTGAAATATGGTTAATTTACATCATTTAGCCGATAAACTAAAGAGCTTCTTTTTCCCTTTAATCGAGAAACTGTTAGCATTAGCTATTACCCAATAATTACTCTATACTAATAATATTATAGGGTATTTAATAACAATTATCACGTTACATAATTAATAATGATAAAACTGTGAAACGCATAACAAATTGAAACTACATTAAAAAACACAGATTAACTAAATGATTATATAATTTGGTTACTGAATAATAAATAAATATAAATATAGGTATTTTATAGTTATTCTATGTTTCTTCAGTGCACTGAGTATAGTGAGGCCCTCTGCTGGAAGCGCTCCCTCTGTATCAACACTAATCCAGGTTATCAATGTCGAGCTTGTCCGTCGGGCTACAACGGGACCTACGAGGACGCTTTTGCTGTCAATGTCATCCTCCGAGTATTCGATGAACAGAGCAATCATCTCCAGAATCTTACAGTTCAGGTTTGTCGAGACATCGATGAATGCAAGAGGACTGGGCCGCAAGCGGTTTGTGCAGAGAATGGCACCTGTACAAATACTGAGGTGGGAATCATTTGTATTTTAGAAGGCGACTAATAGATTATTAATTCATATATAACAGATAATGTATTATTTCAGTCAAAAGCTCGGCTAATAGAAGTAATCATTTTTTCCATATCGTTTGTCAGTTATATCACATAACCATTCAAATATCTATTTCAAATAGCGACTAACATCTCAAACAACCATGGAATTAAATATCAGAATGCGTTCCTTTTATGTATAACAGTACTATTAGTAATAAACTTTCAAATAACTGCATGCTTGTCTTATTTTTCAGGGAGGATACAAATGCTACCCATGTCAGCCAGGTTTCATGGGGAACGCCAGTTGTAAGAATTGCTATGATGGCAACTACTGTGCAACTGGAAGACACAACTGTCACAACAATGCCGATTGTATTTTTCTCCGACCTGGTCTTTTCCGGTGTGATGTATGTATTTTCTCCAGGCCTTCCATAATCTCACTAACTTTTGATATTTTTGAGAATCTAAATGTGTAGGTTTATTTAAATTGGTATATTCTTGTTTTGTCATTCTTTTGGGATCCACTCAATTGTTTAAATATAAGATTATAAAAATTGCGATTGGAAATCATATTCATTTTGGATGAAACCATGTCGATGAAACATGTTTAAAAAATCTTATCGTACATTCAATTTTTTTCGATAAAATTATTGACTGGACAACGCTAGATCATATATGTAACCAAATTGCACATAATGTTATAGTTTATATGACCTATATTTGCTTTTGTGAAATTAATTGAAATCTATTCGGTGAATTATTTGTCGAAGAAATTTGAAGAAGTAACATAATACATTTCAGCATTTTTACATTTTTACATGTTACACATTGTTCTTTGTTGTCTTCACAGTAATACTATTATATTTCAGTTTTTTGTATGTATACGTACCTATAACTTTGACATAAACCTTATTATAACCCTAGATATATATTTAAAGGTACCTATATACACTGACATTATTGGTTTATTTCTAACTATCAATGAATGATGAGTATTTTTATTTTACAGTGTAAGCCCGGATTCGCAGGTAACGGAGTAAATTGCGGTGTCGACAGTGACAATGATGGAGTAGCCGACGAGAGTGAAAGCTGTCCGGGATGTGTCCGAGACAACTGTCCAATCACTTCAAATTCGGGACAGGAGGACTTGGATGGGGACGGCAGAGGAGACCTGTGTGATGAAGACATCGACAATGATGCACTCCTCAATCATCAAGTATAAGAGAAGGCAGAATTTGCATAACTTGTATCTACATGCTTCCAAATTCATCCATTATCCAAAAATATTTTAAAATGAAAAATGCAATAAATAAGGCGCATGAATAAATATCAAAAATTGTTATCTAAAAAAACTAAATATAGCAGTTTACCAAGCATGATTGTTTGCAACCATCAGCAGAAAATGCACAAAAAAGAAAAGTCCTCGGCACAGCAAATGTCCAGGTTCACAAATTTGTTTAAAATAAATGATTTTCAAATGACAATATATATAGGATTTTTTGTAATCAGCAATAAGCATTACTATTCTGTTTTTTATATGACCAACTGAACTTAGCTTAAAAGCATGAAACAACCAACACGTTTCCCTAGTGAAAGAAAAGTAGTTATGTATAAGTATTATAATTTGTTATTTTGAGGGAATATTACGATATTCTTCATGTCAATTTGATTGGATACCTTACACATACTTAATTAATCACAATAAAAATTATTGTGCAATAAATCTTTTAAATTATATCTTTATATATATATTAATAGATACCATAGCATATTTATCTTTATTATTGCCGATATAGATATTCGTTTAATTGATATTAATTATTCTCCGGTTGAACTTATAATCAAATCGTATATAGGCAATAATTACAAATTTGGAGAAATTCATTAATATAAATCATTAGCGAATAGCTTCACTTAGACATTTTCAATATTTAAAAAAATAAAGATGCTATTTATATGTCTATGATGCATATATATGAATTTTAATAATTAGTTTTCGTATAATTAACATTTTTATAGAATAAAGTTACAATTTTTATAAGCATCTCTTTAGTCGGGCAATTAATGTATCTATGTATAGTAACAACACGACCGGAAGATAAGTTTAAAATAAATCTGCTCATATTTCATAAGTTCTGCACAATTCCGTTTTGGTTCTACTCATTTATTATCGAAACTAAAGTAAACTATTTGTTGTATTATCGCATTTATTAAAAATGTTACCTATTTGAGTTTCGTTAATTCCATTTCAACTATGAATAATATTGAGATAAACATATAACCATTATCTTTATATATTGGTGACAAATTCGGCTGTTTATTTTATCCATATGGCTTATTTTTCCTTTTCTATAGGATGACTGTCCCTACACTTCATATGGCGACATGTCGGATTCCGATGGTGACAAAGTTCCCAACGCCTGCGATAATTGTAACAACAGTGCAAATACCGACCAACTCGATTACGATTTAGATGGAATCGGGAACGTCTGCGACCCGGATCAAGACAATGATGGTGTTCTAAACGCAAACGACAATTGTCCCCTGAAAGCGAATGCGGATCAGCGAGATTCAGACGGAGATGGAGTGGGCGACGCTTGTGATAATTGTCCCAAGGTATAAAAAGTAAAATTTTGAAATGTTTAGTGCAATAATAAGGATTTTTTTACTTTGATATTGTACTAGGGATGACTACTGCGAATAAAGATCAGAATAATTTCAGATAAAAGTTCTAAGCATTTAAGCACTCCATAGAAATTGTTCTCCATTGAGACCTAACTAGGTTTAAATAATAATGGGTATATCTCCACTATAGTAAGTGATCTACGGTTGTAAGTAAAAAAGTAATCTTTTATAATTATTTATTTATTTTGAGATCCTCAAGTTGTTCTTTATACGCTTGAAAGTAATACCTACCTATTGTACCGTAAGGACGTTATTTTTTAATTATAGTTTCTATAGTGCCGTCAGGAACAATGATATATGTATATATTATTAAATATAATCGTATATGATCGTTTTATATTTTGCAAATGCGCATGTCTATTTCAAATGAGCAATCTATATATAAGATATTTTATTGTTATTGTTATTTGAAGATCTAATTTGAAAATAATATTTAAAGTTATGTCCTTTTTTAATATACACTGCCCTTATACTTCTCACTCTATAACACTGTGATTAAATGAATAACATGGTAAATTAAAGCTGCTGTAAATGTAGTGATAAACTTATCTTTAAAACAAATTTTAATCAAAGTCACGACAGTCTACTACAGATCTATCATCATTATTAGTAGTAATAGAATAAAGTATGTGTGACGGTAGTGCACTGTCAAACCGGTTAAATATATAACACTTGGTATGGTTCTAAAATCCCCTTCTTTATTCACTTTGGTCCTATTAAACTGAGAGTTCTGGTTTAGTCAACATATCAACAGGCATGACTTATAATCTTAGCAAAGTAGAAATATAGTTGGTTGATTTCAAGAAATTTTACTATCACATTAGTTAATAATTATTTTTTGCTGTTTTATTAAAGTATTCTAGAAAAATGTACTCATGTTTTCCAGCTGCATATTTTTCTTCTTCTTCGTCCGTATATTTTTTAAATTTTGTTAGTCGTCAGCATAGATATAAATAGCTTTGTTTATGTTATACCTACAGGATGTTTCAAGAGTTCGTTAACAGTTGTATGTACATCTTTGCATTAAATTCAGATAGCCAATAGGAATGTTGTAGTAATGGTCATGTGATCTATTGTTCTTGTGCTCTAATATACTGTTTATAATGTATGTATATATGTTTAATTTAGATAGTTATGGTACATTAATTTACATTACATTAATATAGTAATATACAGCTGTTAACGAACTTTTGAAACTCCCTGTAGTTGTACAATCTAAATTTATCCTATAATAAAATCTGGTTACATACGCCAACGAATCATCCACGCTTGTGCGAGGCAAGAAATACTAAATATACATAGATATATTACAGTATATAAGACAGATTTTCAGTCTGTCAAATGTACATACATGATATAAAACACCGGTATGAAAAATAAAACTATAGAAATATGCGCTTAAATTTTAGCTACAATAATATGTATTTTATAGGAGTATAGTTCAAATAATAATAGAACATATGTCGATAGCGAAAATAACCACATTGCTATAGTTTTACTTTTTATATCAGTGCTTATATCTTGTACATTTGCCCGTCTGAAAATCTATCTGTTACACTGTATTACATCTATATCTGACTATCAGTTTTGCCTCTAGACTTTAAAATGAGCGCTAACCACCTTGAGGCATAGATTGTATGTCTAGGTATAACATTTAAACAAAGCTATTTATATCTGTGGTCGCTCTTTTCTGTCTTTATTAAGGTTATTTTCATATGTTTTATCCCTAGTAATTCGATACCGCTAAAAATTAATAAAAAATGTGCATAATAAATTAAAAAAAAATAAAGTTATAAATGATTGTATTAGTATTAATTATACAAATTATGTCTTGTTCACATTATAATTACAGTATATATTAATCTACGACTATGATTATTATTTCATATATAATAACAATGTGAACATATAACTCTTATTATTTTATGATTTTGATAATATCTCAAGTATATGCTTTAGAATTAAGTAGAAATTTATGTCTAAAAATAGTGATACACATTTTTATTTAACAAAATTTGGACAATGAGAACATATAACTTTCTTCCAATTTTTAATAGTCTCTCTATCCATTAGTCATTATGAATTTGTCTGTTTTATAAATGGATGCCAATTAATGAGTAACCAATAAGCCTATAGAGAAACAAAATAAATATATTTAGAGAGTTATACATGTAAACAGCTGATTGTAATTTTAACAAAAATTTATAAAAGTTAGCGAGTTTGTTGCCTTCTTTTTTAAATACTGGATATGGCGCGCTAGCGGCAGATGTCAAATGTAATCCAGGATGACTCGAACAATAACGATTTCGGAAATGTATGCGACCTTTCTGGAAGCTTAAATCGAGACAGCGACGGTGACAGCATCCCCAATGCTCTAGACAATTATCCGTACCAGACTATGCTGACAATCCTTTGCGAAATGAATAATAAAAAGAATAAGAAGAATAAGAAGAATAAACAAATCTTTATATATTTTTTACAGTTGGTACAATTAAAATAAAGCAATAACCCGCACCAGTTGTATATTATATACATTATATTTTCATGACGTGGCACAGATATCGAATAAGAACCAGGCGGACTCGGATGACAACGAATTCGGCGACGTATGCGATCCTCCTGCAAGTACATATCGAGACAATGATGATGACAGCATCCCCAATGCTGTGGATAATTGTCCGTACCAGACTAATCCCAGCCAAGCGGATGTCGACGGGGATGGCATGGGAGATGTCTGTGATCCCGATGCTGATGCAGATGGAGTGATAAATGAACTGGATAATTGTCCTCTAATCGCAAATTCTGGACAGGAGGACGCTAATGGTATGTACGACAATTTGATCACATTAATTCAGAAATTCCCACGATGCTAAACATGGTAAAGACTATGCCAGAAATACTAATTAAAACATGGAAACAGTCATTTATGTACGGAATAATCTACCAATAATTGAGTTGGTTTGAATGAGTAAAATTGGATAATGCCTCAAAGCAAAATAAATAAATACATTTAATCAATTATATGTACATATTATACAAGTTGATGTTTATTCTAGCCAAGTTTAGTGATTTCAGTCTGCCGAAATGAGTAAATTTTATTAATCATTCGCCATAGCTCAATAATCAATAATCAATCTCATTCATTCTTTAGTGTAAATGGGATTTCTTTGGGGATCAGATACTACATTCAGAATTGAAAGCCATGGTCTCTGCTTCAGTGAATCAATTTACTCTGTATAATATTTATTAATTAGTACACATCGATTTTTAGTTTAAATATCAAAGGATTAATTTATTAAACATGTTATATCCAGCACAATGCACATGATCGAAGCCCTTACGCTTAAATCAATCTTTTTAATTTGCTATAAGCTGAGTATTTGTCATATACACATTGAAAAACGCAAATCCTCATCAAGCCTGTTTGGTTTGTTATTACTCATTTGCAGCTTGTCAAATTTTTAT
The DNA here is from genome assembly GCA_036023295.1 of Invenusta paracnida. Taxonomy (NCBI): domain Eukaryota; kingdom Metazoa; phylum Platyhelminthes; order Proseriata; family Coelogynoporidae; genus Invenusta; species Invenusta paracnida. The sequence continues at coordinate 13,649 of JAYRBW010094792.1, read as the reverse complement.
ATAAACATTATTAAAAATAAAAATAAATTATGACTGTTGATTTATGCATAATAGCATCCAATTTTTATTTACATTATTCGATTTTTCAATATTTTCTGTCTGTATGTTGAAGCTCTATGACCAGTTACTGCATAAACAAAACATCAATAACTCTATTACTTATCGACAATTCAAATTCATCGAAATATTTATAGAACTACCTATATATCTAACTGCACTCAACAAGTTTTAACAATGGATATATGCATATATTGCTACTTATTTTAACATATAAATCATATTTTATTTTATTTTTGATTATAGATATCCTTATTAATAGTATATTATGGCCACTTAAATAAACCAACTCATACTAGTTACTAATCATACAATGTAAACTTTTTCGACAGATGATTTCGTTGGGGACGCGTGTTCCGGTGACTTTGATGGAGATGGTCATCCTGATATTGTTGACAGCTGTCCTGAGGATCCGCAACATCACACTCTAGACATATTCAATAACGATTTCTCATCACGGAGATCTGGAATAGACAGACGACACGGAGGACGAGAAATTAGTCTTTTGAGAGAAAAACAAGATGTTATCGTTTATAGTGAGTAATATATGATAAATTAGAAATTTCGTTCAGTTAACTCTAAAAGCGTAATATAAAGTCCAACGAAAACATCATGGTCTAATAAATAATACTTTTTGAACATTAATAAAATGATATAATGAAATGTATGCGTCATCCAGTATGGATCAAATATTGATAATAATTTGTATCCACCTCAAACATCTTTACTATACACAATAAATGTCACAAGTTAAAGACACATGAAGTAGTTAGGTACTAAACTATTACTCGTATATTAAAATTGGATTATATTTTTATAACCAAAAAAATCAAATTTGGCAAAATGATCACACATCAGTATGACATGTTATCTTTATATTTAGCACAACAACGATTTGGTTCAATCGACTACTCGGCAAGTATTCAAGTGAACGGCGAAGGTCCAGGCAACTATTTTGGACTTGTCTTTGGTTATCAGTCAATCCACAAATTCTTCGTGATTATGGCTAAACATAAGAATTCTAACTTAGACACTGGGATACCAGGACTCAAAGGAATGGCAATAAAGGTTCGTAGGAATAAATTTAACGCTTTATTTGCGTAACTGAGTCCTCTCAAATGTACATTATATAATATACATATGTGTAATTTTAGGTAGTAGAATGGCCATCACTAATGGCCAACATAAGTTACGAATTATTAAAAGCTTTGTGGAAAAGTGACGACACTATTAATGGCAAAGACTCTGTCAAAATGATCTGGCAAGACCCTGGTATGATGGAGTGGCGCTACAATCAGTCCTACCAATGGAATCTCAAGTGGCGACCATCAATTGGACTTTTAAAGTTAGTAGACTAAAAATGATTAAGGGCAAACTTAGCTTATTGAAAGTTTCAAATTTGTAAATATAAATATTTTAAACAAATAATTTTGAGCTTTCTACTAGATAACTTTAATTTGTATCATTAATGATGACAATTTGTTATGCTATTTGTTTTTTTCAGAAATTATTGTAATTATAATTCAATACAAAAATAGTAAATACAGTAATGTTATTAATTACACGACTATAAAAAAAGATATGTCATGCAAAAATATTATAATTACATTTGAACAAAATAAATGCTTAGTAAATTTTTGGCGCGTCTTACAAATGAATATTTATTTTGTGTCAATCGTAATAAAACTTTACTACTATATTACTAGTATTATAAAATGTAATAAATATCCATATATAACAAAGTACAACCTCTTGTAAAATTTCTGTTTTAAACGTAAAATTAGATATGCAATATTGACTTAAGAGCATTTTTAACCAATCAATTACCTTTTGAGTTTTTGAATTGTGGACATCTTTTTTAAAGCGGTGTCTCAAATCATGTTTTTTTGTACCTACCTATATTATCGATTGAAGTAGGAATTATAATTTTATTTATTCATAACTGAGACTATCAATGAGACCACATCAAACTGACGAATTAGAAATGCAATTGTAAATGTTCTAATCCAAAATATTCATTTTATCTGTTTATCTATTCAAATTATTACAACATCATATTTAACATTTAATATTGAAAAGGTTCATTCCTTTTTTTAAAGTAAATTTTTCTCTTTTAAATTAGCTATAGTTTCTTAAAAATATAGAACCCAAACTGTATTTGTAGTTCACTCTGTTCACCTATACTTCTAGTATCCAAGTGTTCCAAGGCAGCTCCCTCTATGTGAATTCCGGAGATATTTTCTATTCGTCGGGAATAACAGGGGGCCATGTAGGTGTTATCAGTCTCAAAGAAGGCAACATCACCTGGTCCAACATCAAGGTCCATTGTCAGCCCAGACGGGACAAGGCACTGCGCTTCGATGGCAGTAAGCGGACCTTTGTCTCAATCGGGAGTCTGGGTAGTCTCAAGTTAACATCAAGGTGTGTCTTCTACAAATGACTTTATGTTAATTCCATTCAATTATCGAGAGTATCATTCGTTTCATCTTAACCTTATCATGAATTCTACCTTTCAATATTATTTTGCAACTTTCTTAGCCTGTACTTTTGAATCTTACCATATATGTAGGTATAACAGTATACAAATTCCAAACATACCGTAAATTATTTGCATCGCTTCATCTCCAGCTTCCAAGTATTGTTAATGAGATTACTAAGTGTATGGTAGTAATATATCTACCAACATTGAAATGTTCACATATATATAAAATATAAGCATGTTCGAAATATCATAATAATGTTTTTTTGAATGTATTATCACGACATATTTATAAAAGCTATGTTTCATTTGTTATATGCGAATTAAATTCCATAAATTTATGGAACGTGCTCATTTTAAAAATGAGCAACGCCGCTAAGTATACGCACTATACGCACGTGCGTATATTTTTTTCAAAAGAAGCGCCCACTTGAAACCTTTAAAATGTAAAATTTAGTCGTATATATAATAGTTTATTCATTTATTTTTTGTTAGGGTGGGAGATTTTTTATGTCTAAAATACCTAATATGAAGTGGAGCGCTCAAGTCCGAACTGTATAAATATTATCTATCTATTAAATTTTAGCTGCTTATCAGCTAGATAAAGTTTGAAGGTATAATAAGTAGGCAATCTATATCTATAAATGTATAAATATAATGTATCGAATACTAGTAGGTATAGTTCATATTTAGTTTGGTTTTATCGCATTCATTACCTGCACGTTTTTATAAACTTGTGTTAATATGTTTTTATCATTGATAATAATGCACTTCCTACTTGTTCTATATACATAGATGCTCATTAATTCGTACAAAACATTACACAGTGAATCAATTATACCAAAGGGACAGTAAGCGCGCTATCACACTCCTCCTACACTAACAAGTATTCTACTGAAGCTCCAACATGTCTTCAAAGCAGTGTTGTAGCAACAGCTGGACTTTATTCTAACCTGCACTCTATTTTGCACATGCTATTGACAATGCCTGTTTCAACCGCAGCTACTGAACGATCATTCAGTACTCTTCGTCGACTGAAAACGTATCTACGTAGTGTTATGACAGCCGCTTAACAAGTCTTGCTCTACTACACGTACATCAAGACATCATTGTTGACATTTCGGGATCATCAAACAGTTCGACGCTAGTGGACATCGACGCATTGCTCTCACATTCGAATGAAATATCTGTGTGCACATACATAAATGCTTTTCATACATATGTATACACATTTCATAAATGCTTTTAATAAATAGAGTAGTAAAATTTGTTCTACATATATATTATTTATTCCTACACGCGCACAATCTACTTTCTATTTTCAATACATATTTTTAATATATCTGTGGAATATATGTGTGCTTTTATAAGCAATATATTTTACATCAAAAATTAATTATATTTTTTATATTATATATAAAGATGTTGCGCCCTTAAAATTATGTGCGTATAGTTTTTTTTAACCTGGCGGCGCCATTAAATTTTAATACATTCATATTTCTTAAAGAACATATCGTATGAACTACAACAGAGGATGTTGAATAATAATGTGTGTATTAACGTTTAACATTTGGTTGATTCCAAGGTATGTAAAACTACAATTTTCTTCTGTATTTACTTTTAAATTACACTCGCAATGAGTTTATGCTGGCTGTAGTGCATTAAAACTGGTACATAATAATATATGATGATAGTTCTGAAATTATGTTAAACAGTTAACTTTCGACATTTCAGTTTTTCAATGGAGCTGTGGATCAAGTCATTGAATCATTTCAATCAAACATATCCGATCATTTGTTCCGCCAATCGATGGCTTTGTTTAAGTTTGAAACAAGGGAAGTTGAATCTTCAACTTGCTCAAGTAAGCATATCCAGTGGTAACACAATTCCAGAAGACCAGTGGACACAGATTCTCGTAAGATACTCTTATGAAGGTTAGTGTGTGTAAATAAGATTTATTTTTATGATTTGTTGCATATATTTTTTTTATTTAGTGTTACTTTCTTTCACAATATGTTGACGAGAATATATTTTAGTAATTAGTATTCATTTTTGTCTTACTATTATAGACTAGTCAGGTTTTCAGATATTTGGACAACATAAGGCATTTTTGCGTAAAGGTTGGCAAATAAGCTTTTCTAAGGTGATTATCTGTGCTGAATCCATTTTTGCTGTTTGCCAAGCTGTATCTCTCAATTGGGCACTGCCAGACGAATAAATCCAAGATGGCCGCCTCAAACTCAAACGCATCGTTTTTACAAGTATTGTCTTATCCTTCTGTAATGGTTTTGTTGTATTGGCCATACCCAGTAATTTAAGATATAAAGTAATGAAGAAATAAAGATTTTTCTTGGGTATAATATATTTTATTACGCAGAAGCTTTCGATTATCTTTATAACACTAATAACATTATTATTACACTGAAACACTGCACACTAACACTTTGTTTCAGTGTGCAGTTGATAAAGATAATCGAAAGCTTCTGCGTAATAAAAATATGATACCCAAGAAAAATCTTTATTTCTTCATTACTTTTTATCCTTCTGTCATTATAAAGACTTCAAAGCCTAATTAAAACTAACTATAAAGCCATAGTACATGCATTATTTTATTTATATTAATTTTATCTAAAGTAAAAATCAAACATAAATCCAAGATAGCTGTCAAAACATGAAAAATGAACAACCATTAAAAGTAAAGGAATCATTTTAACATTTTATAATATATAACAAGTGGCTGTGCGTTTTACATAGTGTCATTGTTGGGGACACATCGTCATCACCGCTTTTACATTTGCATGCTGCTGTGCAACCCAACAGCGATTTTTTGCAATTACAATGTGCACTCATGCATCTCTTGACGCAGTTGCATGTGATCAGTTCCAAACATGAGTCTGGGCCTGGGGGTAAGGACATTAAAGTTGGCACCAGTGAGGCAACTTCCATCTTCTATCCCATCGTCTCTGGTTGAGGTAGTGCTGAATATTGCTCATTTGCCTGAAGCCACACAACTGCTTAGTAGGGAGCTCCTTGTATGCGGAACGAAAGGGCATTACCAGTTGGAGGAAGAGACTCTAGAGCACTATAGACTTCAAAAACATAATTTTTCGCGCCTTGTTGACTGTTTGGATGTGGGGTACATTGTAAAGCTTACAAATGAATCATTCGGCGTTCTTCGCTGTCGCGTCATCGAGTTCACCGTGACCTAGAATTTCCAGAAGATGAGAGTGTTCTTGAAACACTTTCCAGCGAGTTTTCTTTCCATGCCCGAAGAAGTATGAAGTTGTGTCACTACCAGTGATGGCGTGAAATGCTGTAATGGATTTCATCTTATCGTTATCAAAAGCAAGCCGTTCCACAATTGTGTGTACAGAAATATACTTCCTGTTTGCATCTATTCCTGCCTTCAACCAAACCTTGTCGCTGGGTATTTTGCGGAAAGGTGCAAGCAGTATATAATACCAGGATATGTGCAGATGTCAACTATGTTTAACTGATTTCTGGAAGCTGCTTTCCATGCCTGTATTGTGTCAGTTAGTTATAATATCAGCAGCAAATATAGTTACATTTATTGTTACTATATTTGCTGCGGATACTTTTGAGATGACGCTTTTAAGTCCCTGTGTCATTTAATGTTGAACTAAATATTACCCTGTCCAGTATGCTTTATTTACACACAAAGACACCTATTTTACATATTGTATTATCAAAATGTATATTATCCAGTAGCTTCTACGATGCGTTATGTTTATTATTAGTATATATTATATTTGAAGCAATTCATAAAAATAGATATTTTATAGAAAAATGGCGGCTATCTTGGATTTAATCTGCTAGGAGCAAAACCGTAAGAGATACAGTTTTACAAACAGCAGAAATGGAAGTTTATTTGCCAACTTTTACGCTAAAATGCCTGAGAATTTTTATACAGCCTTCTTTTTCAGATATTAAACTAGTCTATCAATCCACTAAACGCTTTTTACTTTCGGATTTCGGTATAGAAAAGGTATATTTAATATCGCTTCGAAATATTCCTTGTATTCTCGAATAATCACAAATTTTCATTTTAGTGATTTCATATAATTAATAGACTGTAGGAGGATAGCAAAACATGTTTTGTAGTTTCATTGTAATTACTTTCATAGTTTGATAATAATAATGAAACTATTAGTTATGTTTTTTCTTAATAGATTCATTATACCAGGCGTAACAACTTAGATACATGTATAGCAATCAAATAAATAGAAAGCCTTGTTTAATAATTTTAATATGTAAACATTCGATTTAATTCTAGAGTATGCATCACACCAGCTTCAAACCAATTTAATTGAAATATTTCAGTATTTACGAAAATAGAAGTGTTATAATATTCTATCTTTTCAGATCATTTAATTACTCTCTCTTCTAAGAACAATGGAAGCCATAATCACAAAGATTCTAAAAGCAATGTTTTAAGTCAAAAACTGGTAAGTTATAGCATTGGTGTTTATTAAATCAATAATAAGTTAAAACATACTAAAACATATATATAATATTAAACGGCTTTGAAAGTTTTGTTTGTTAGATATCTGCAATTATAGATTAACAGATCGCAAATGTTATGTTATATTATTCATTATAAAATTATTTAGAAAATGACACATATTCCATAGATTAGGACGAAAATAATATATTTGTATTAAAAAATATAAAGTTATTATAATTATCTATTGTTTTTATACGCAAATTAATATGTAAACACATAGAAAACACAGTATAACATCAGAAAGGTTTGTTTACAGATTATAAGTAATATATGTAAGTTCTTATTGCTACAATTTGTATTTGTTTACTTCACATTCATGCAATGTTTATATATTAAGAAACTAGATAGCATACATACTGAATTTATGACAATTGCCTCTAAATGTACTGGGTGGTCAGTATGCTTCTAGTAATTATCTATATAACTCATTATAATCACCAATTAAGTAATTATTTATATAACTAATTATAATCACCAATTTAAATGACTATTTATATAAATAATATACCGTAAATGTTAAACAGAAATAAAAGCTTTAGCTTTTAAATACATGTTGAGAATCAATTTAATGATAACATCCTATTATACATTGCACTTGTGACCTGTCTTCCAATCTCTCTTCCCTTTCCTCTCTAGTGGGGAGAGAACACAACTGAGTCAGAAGTGCGTCTGGGACACGATTCTGGAGGGGAAGGTGAGGAGGAGACATTCTTCACTGGGGAGATGGACGAAATTCGCATCTATCGATCGGTACTTCCAGAAACTGAGCTTCAGGAGTTGAGTCGACAGCCTCAGATGGAGGCGGCCAAAATGGCCCGCTATGTTTCTGTACATTACACCATGAACGACAATCCTAGTGGGGATCAACTCAAAGACTGGGGCCCCTTTGCTAATACTGGCAGGATACAGGGGGCAGTTTTTGTGGAGGTGGGCCGACTTTTTATGCTTATTGATGGTTAAGAATTAATAGTATTGCAATTATTCTAAAAATATGATTTTTAAATGTTGGAAAGTTGTTAAAATATTATAACATTGTTAATGCAGGCGCAAACAACGAGACCTGTTTAGCATGCATACATTACATATATTACAAGTCTGTGTATAGGAAGACAACTAATCAATTATGATATCAGGCTTTTTAACAATTTATCAACTCAACTCAATTTAAATATAAATTGTATTACATAAAATGTTGCGATTATTGTTGTCTAGATAATATACACATATTGTCTGACATTATGTTGTCTGGCATTATGACTACCTATTCAAATATAACTGGTTGACGATGCATGTATATAACACAGACGAAATATTTGTTTACATTTTATTTGGAATAAGATTCTTTAAAAAAATCTATTGCTGCTCTTTTTGTTATTTGTTTTATATCATAAAAATGTACACCCTTCTCTAAGTTTGGAAACTTCAAACTATGGAACCATACTAAAGAATATGTTTGCTTCAAAAATGACTAAGACATTTTACTTATAGATTTAAAATATTCATATATTTAAATTGGTATAGAATAAACCATCGAATTTACAAGTATTAAACAAAGAAATAGGAATTTACCACATAAAACTTATATTTTAAATCTTTATAGGTACATCTCAGGAACAATACAACCATAGAGTAATGATTATAACTCTATTACTCTATGAATACAACTATAAAAAACAATGCTCCTAGGTAGAATTTAGATTAAATTGAGGCAGTAGGTATCTAAATTAAATATATGTTTGAAATCCGAATAGTTTTTAAATGGTGGTTGAGACAAAATCTTAATGTTTTAGTTATGCGAAATGACAGGCAAAAAAGAAATATAAAATGCGCACAAGTTGTCCAAATACAGATTACGTTTTGTTTTTCTTATTGCATTAAAAAGAGAATTCATAATCTTTTGAAATATATTGACTAGTAGGTTGCATTCTATTGAATGATGCTTAGATCGATACATTAAATATATTACAAAAAAATTGAACTAAATTTAGAAAACACCTATATATTGGTACTGAATTAATTAATTAAAACGTAATATAAATTAATAATTATACGAATGATTTATTCATACAATAGTTTCTATGATATTATTGTTATATTAATAGTTATTATAAATAGTAATTCATTCAATATAGGTAATGTTGAATAGTCTGCTTCTGATTTTCAAGTACATAGAACAATTCACAATTATAATACATGATTTTTTTTAAATGCAATTTATATAAACTATTTTCTAAAAACTCTTTCTTGACTTAAAATATATTTTACTATACTTTTATTTAATATACATATCATTATATCACATATATGTATATTTATGTTTAACTTATTTTTATTTACAGTGCTGGCTGAATAAATTCTTCATTACTGATAACTGAAATCGATATTGAACGAAGTATCATTTTGTTGGACGCAACTGACATGTTAAAATATTTCACATTTCACTAATATATCACCTTTATTTCTAGATAATAACAAATTAGTATTCTTCATGGGATATGATATACAACAGTTTAACTTTGTTTTTGACTTCATCTTATTTTAACAATAATTTCCCTACATTATTTTATAATTCAAAGTTCATACATACTTGCTAAAATAAATAAACACATGTCATGTGTAGATTAAATAATTGTGTGGTGCACAAATAATAACGTTTTTACTTAATAATTATTTAATTGACATTGTATAGGTACATGTACTTAATACAATAAATATTATACTACCTATACGTAAAATATTCTCAAGAAAATGGGAATTTGACAAAACTATTCGACACTCGTTAATATTATAGTTAATATACTATAGTTAATATTATTTGTTCAAATAATTTACTCCACAATGCCTTCTTACGATTACACTACATTAACAATTACATTCATTTAAATAATATTTTGGGTTTATCATTTCTTCAAAATTGATTTTAAAATTTCCTGTGATACCGAAGGGAATTATTCTATTTAGGGAATTAATATACATGTATACTTATTGTTCCTCTGTCCACATTTGTTTATGCAGTTATAATAATTATACAATTATTTAAAAAATCACTTGCCTTGCCTATATTTATAAATGACTTTGCTTAGCTAATTGACGTAGCTTAGAAATGCGTCTAAATGTAGAACATCACTTATAATTAATTCGTGTTAGTATATTGTACGAGTATTATCTTTTAAAAACGTTTTAATTTAGTAAGTATTGTAATTAAAGTTTTCATATGTAATATATAATATATATCTATGTATACTTACTGTATAAGTATTTATAATTAATTTTAAGTATTGTGAATATATAACGTATAGAAAACGATTTGTTTAAATTTATCAGTAATATGTATTAGTTCTTATCAACAGATTCAGTGGAACAGCAATTTCGCAATGTTTTCGGCAATATATAATTTTTTTAAATATGATATAAATGTTATTCAGAAAAGGATCATAACCTTAAATTCAAATAATGTTATTTCCTACTCGTATGATGTACAGTAAAAGTATTATTAGGAAAAAGTGAAGGCATCTATGAAAAACATGATTTTGAATATAAACGATTTCATAAGTGCGTTAACTTAAATATGAATAGCCTAAATATGTTAGTAAACAATATTATCAATTATATTAAATATAATCATAATTTCCAGAATATGATATGACACAATTGAGACATAATTAAGAATATTTAGTAAATATATCTATAATAATTCAATTATATTATTAATGTTTTTATACAAAGCTAAAGTGCTTATCGCTGGTAGTCACAAAAGTAGGTCAAATGCGAACACATTTAATACGTTTCTATCGAAAAAAACCAGATGATAATAATAAATAAGTTTTATGAGAATTAATATTTAATACTTTATTGTTATTTAACAAATGCTATTCAATATTAATTTTTTAAATATATTGAAATACTATTCAAGATATATATATATTTTACATTTGGTCATAATGAAACAATTTATTCTACTTCTACTATTTGTAATGTATGTCATATATGGACAGTTAATTATAGAGTTTTTAAAAACATTTTCACATCTGGAAAAAAGAATACAAATTTGTATATAGGGGTTTTCGAGTATGCTGAATACGATTTTAAGCGTATTAACGCTGGAAAACCAAGGGATCTCACTCAAAATCCAAGATGGTGATAGATGTTTATGATTTTATATCTCATGTATGTATATACGTATGTATATATTGTATCTATATATAGCAACTTACACACAATATTATATTCATTTTTATTATTTCAGATGTCTGATCAATGTCCTTATATAATGGAATACCGCATATTGGCTGCAGTTTGGTATCGCGAGTCGGGTCAATCTGTTTCTGCTGGGCTGTCAGTTAATGCAAGTTGTGGTAGAAGTTTGACGACAAACCACCAGACGCAAGAATCAGAAAGGGATGGTCAGACAAATTGTTTACGTGGGAGTCTATTTTGGATAAACTGCACACAGGACGGGTCAATGAAGGAGGCAACCATGCCGATATGATGAGGACCTCCATTGAAGCAGATACCTGCAAGGGAACAAGGCGAATGTCTGATGAATTGAACATTCCACAAACGACAATGATGAAGGTTGTGAAAGACTTTGGATACAGACGTTGGAAAGCAATAAAAGTACAATTATTATCTCCAAGGGACCACGAGATGTGCGTTGCTTGTTATCAAGAAATACTGGACAAATATGACAATGTGCGACGACGAGATCATATATTTTTGACCGATGAGTGTGCAGTGTATTCTGAAAGCAAAGGCTATAAGCAAACAATTGTATGTGGGGCAAGGCTAACCCACATTTTTACGAGTAAGTGTAACAAAATCTGTCAAAAGTGATTATCTGGCGGCTATATGTCTGCTCAACATCTGATAGAACCATTTTTCATCGATGGTATATAGTGTGTTGGCTGATTCCTATATTCGATGCTACGATCTGAATTTATTTCTGCTTTAGAAGCGAAAGGTATTTTTTTGGCCTCCCATTTCCAGCAGGATGGTGTACAGGCACCCACTGCCATCGCAACAATTGTTAAGGCAGCTCCTGAGTTCATAAATCCTATAGCTTTCCGGAACGGTGAATTGGCAAGCATGACTCTGTTCTATGACCACCGCGCTGTTCGAATCTGACCTCATGTGACAACGCGCTCTGGGGAATGTTCAAGCCAAACATTGTAGCAGCGAAAGCTCTAACAAAAGAGCAAGTAAAAGATGTTATTCGAGAAGCTTTCAGGGATTTCACAATGGCCGCATTAAGATCCATTAGCGATCATTCTTTTCAAAGACTTCGATTATGCATCACTCGCGATCATTGTTTACAAGTTGACCTTTACAACAGATAATAGCACATTATGTTATCTTGTTGTTTATGACTTATTCTATAATTGTAAATAAAGTTTTTTCTGCAGTTAAATAAAGTATTTTGAAAGTTGTAGTGTATGAATTGTAAATCAATTCATATGTAACAAATGTGATTGTGTATGAAACGCAGTATTCATAATTAGTATTGAAACCAAAACTGAAACACAGTGTTTAAAATGATGATTTGTAGAATTAAATTTTGTTTTTTACGGGACATAGTTTTTAAGTATCATTAATATTAAAACTTATTTACACTTTTATGAAACCTTAAATTTTTAGTATTATTTTCTTTTAATGAGATATTTAAAAAACGCTATGGTTGCGACTGTTTGGCGCAACATTCAACTTTCTTCAAAATAATTGAATCTAGTTTGTATATTAGTTATTTTTGTTGTAATCTGTTCGATACATATATACTATTACTCTGAATATATATATATTTGAACCATTAAAATGAATGAATACTTTGATAATCGAAATAATGGTCTGACTGTTAAGAACATAATTAAAACTGATTTAATAAAGTATAAACAAGTCAGCTGTTTTTTGAAAAGAATAATACTAATAGACAAACAAGAGGTTTCATAACATAACTAGTATATATTTCGGTTTTAAACCAAAGCCATTCTTAACTAAACAATGCTAAATCTAATAATAAGCAGCAGAAGTATATACTATATAGTAGGTACAATACACTCTCACTGTCACTGACAAGAAATAATAGTAAAAATGATTTACTATTAGTAATAGTATTATTAATATAGTTAAGTTTACAAAACAATCAAATAATCTCATTCAAGACATTAAAATATCAACAATTTTGGGTGAGGATGAAAAAATGTAATTTTTTTATGTAAACAACTTTTATAGAAATTAATAATACAAACAAAACAAATACAATGATTAAACTGCAATACCGTCTCTTATCTTAATCATTCAAAATATTCACCCTATATTGCTATAAAATAAGCAAGTCTATCAGACACACTGCTAAAAACGTGTTTACAAAGTTCCAGATTGATAATAATACATTTCTCAGGTGATTTTTTGCCTCATATCTTGAAAGATCCTTAGGCTTGTCCAGGGTGACCGCGGCTCCTTGAATTCCTTGAATTCCTGGAAAAGTCCTGGAAATTGAAAAGAGTCCTTGAATTCCTGGATTTCCTGGAAAAGTCCTGGAAAAGCTGTGACTTTTTTTTAATTCCTGGAAAAGTCCTGGAAATTTTAGATAAT
>JAYRBW010094781.1:0-20648 GCA_036023295.1 Invenusta paracnida | reverse complement strand
TATAACATATTTTATTATTTTTACAATTTAAATTCTGCGAAATAGTACCTTACAATGTTTTCTTTTATCTGTTCTGCGAAGTAAGATTCTGCAAAATGTGATTATGCGAAATGGGATTATGCGAAATAGGATTCTGCGAAATAGGCTGACACCGCAAATACTCTATTTATGAATTTGATTTGGATTCTTTGTCTTGATATTAAACATTTTGAGTATTCGATTTAGTCTCGTTAATATGTACTCTCCAAAATATGCTCTTTTGCATTCAATGCTTTTTTTTTATTTTACCCTATAGGACTTCCCTTATAAAGCTGTTCATTCATAGTTAAAATAATACATATTAGCTTTTCTATTAAAATGCAATAAACATGGTTTAAAATAAATACAACCCCACCTCACAAATAAAAAACTATTTTACAGAAGATTAATGTATTGTATACCTACTGTGTAAGATATCTTTCAAAATTTCGTATTATTAATAATGATGAAGCAGAACACATTATATGCTGAATGAAAACATAATACATATATTAACATAATGTAATTTGAATTGACATACAACACACATTAACAAAGAATCGATATAGTACTATAGTGTACATAGTTGAATTGGTTTGAATTATCATTCATATTTAGAACATAATATCAAATAGCAGATATTATCTGAAATACAATGCATTTAAGACTTGTAATTAGCAATAATGCCTGTCTCAGTTGAATATATATTTGAATGACGTATGTTGTCCAACACGTATAATTACATTTACGTATTTTATCTTTATGAAAAGAAACAAGAACATTATAATAATACAAAAAATAGTTCTAGTTTAAAAAAAAGTTCTCTATAAATAAAGTGGAGTTTTAAATATATCTAAAAATACAAATTTATATTTCGAAAACAGCTAAAAGTCGTATGGAAAACATGACGATGTACTAATAAACACAATGATAAATCATAAAATGATAATTCCGATTTCTGAAATCATGGAGATATATTTATGTAATTCTAAATATATATTTGATATTTTGTCTGCATAATACGAAATGTTTATTAATATAGAGTGCAGGCGTTTTGAACTAAATATATATACATAAGTGTAATTTAGAAATATTCGTAAATGTTTGTTGGTTTTCGGAATGTGCCATGCCGTGAATATAATGAAAATAATTGCTATGCACTAAGTCAACATCGATTTGGGTAAATATGTAATAGGGTCAACAATTTTAACATGTGCCTACATATAATGAGCGATTACAGAAGTTAATTTTAATGTATTTGCTGTAAATTCTTATTTCTAAGCTTATTCATAATTTAAAGGAAAAGGGTGTGAAAACCATAACGAAAATACAAACTTCTAACAAAAAAGCAACCAGATTAATATATGTTAAACATATAATTTGAAGATGTAAAGGTCAATACAGTTACTACATTTTGAATTGAAAGTCAGATTCCATAATATGTAATTTTGTTAAAGTTTCGTGGAAATTTGCCAAACTATATATTTTTGGAAAAATGTTGATGTCGGAATCAGAAAATTAATGATTTCATTTGTCTATATGTACATACTTATGGCGACCATGTCTGATTTAAAAATTAGCGCCCTAGGAAATCTTGCCATATCTTTAGCTGTATGTGATACACATTGCTGAATTCGACGCCTAAACCTACATTTTTAGGGGTAAAAAATGTAATGGCACTACTTAAGATACATTGCATTAAACGGTTCTAATGGAATTAAAAAGGACCGCCTTTATAAGGTCACAATTATTTACATAACTAATTCATTTTGTTTACTTTGCTACCATGCTTATTAGAAAGATTGGTAATATTTTTAATATGCCTATAAAACCTAATATAATATTAGTAAGTAATACCATATTACCAATAACTAGTAGACTTATTATCAAAATACGTTTATTATTGGAATACATTAAACGTATAACGTTTAATTTCTGTATTATATAGTTTACTAAAAAGTATATGAGCATAATGGTTTAAGACACTAACATAAATCGGTGGTTCGCTTTGTGCAGCATTAGATAACATATAGAAATAAATAAATATATTGCAGCAAGCGCTTTTTTATTTAACTATAAGACACTTATAATATATATTTCCCCATAATTACATAGCAGTTACATAATTTGAAAGGAGTCGCATATTATGGAGCTTCAGACTTTATCGTCATTTCAATGTGACTGTCATTGTCACAGTCACCCTGCCGTTAGTCATCATCACTGTGGTATTAATAATTGAACAGACATAAGTCAGTATCATATGTCAGGCCTTCAATATTACATAAACATTGATTTGATTTATAGTCCCCTTTGCACTCACATCTTATCATATCAATGATTACCTTAGGAGAGTGTGGAACATTTATCATAATGAGTTTTAATTGGTGATCGGTATCTTTGTATAGTATCCATGTTGTTATATATTTAGTAATTCTTGCTGTGGTATACTAGCTAATTCACAAACTCTAATTTGGATATAGACTCTATTAACATGCTCACTGAGACACACATACGTTGGAGGTAGTTTGTCACTTTTGGCCATGGGCCTTAAAAAGAGATATCAGCGTAGTTCAGGAATGTTGCTTATAATTTGAATTCATTTTGGAGTATATACACCACTAACGAAACATCTTAAATCCTTTCTGGTGCACGTTTGTAGCATCACTGATCATTTGCAGACACTGTATAACTTGATCTGCGCTATGGTGTGAACTTTAAATCAGAATTCTATGTGCATTCGAGAGAACCCCACAGTGTTATGAGCCTCTGAGAATGCAAGGAAAACCTGTAAACCATTTTCCTTGTGACTCTAATAAAACAGCACTAACTGGCGGTTACAAATTGGCTGTACTTCAACGAGGCCTGATGCTCCTACTACGTGTTTTTGATGTGTTTATCATAATTTTCTAATACAAATACAATACATCTGTGTCACAATAGACGAATGTAACTTATGATTGCAATTTGCTATAATACGTACTGCTTGGTGGATCATCCGTGTATCTGCATCTTCATAATTGTCCCCTAATTGCAAATAAATATTGATTTTCGCACTACCCACTGCATTTACAATAACCAGCTTTGAAGAATATTTGCTGTATTGTAAATTTTCTGTGTAGGATAGTCAAATCAGCCTTCGTACTGTCCTTTAAAGTGATGTGTCTAATATTTATGTAATCATTTACTTGATACATATTACTTGATCCAACTTATAAGTTTCATAACGACAACAAATCTCGTCACGACCACCATTCTTTCTTTAAAAGTGATACTGAGATCTTTTAATGCCAGTATTTTAGCGGCTTTCATAGTCATTTTCTAAACAAAGATAATGCCATCGACTACTGATAGTTTTCTGTTGTGTTGGCAGGTGTTCATAGGTTCTGTTGGAACTGATGGCAAAATACCTTCAAGATGATGTTCATCTGCCTCGCCAACTTCACCATAATATGAATTTATTTAGACTTACCCTTGCAACGAAGCAGTGCGCAATTTGACAAAAAAAATGATCAGAGAGGGACAGTGAATTCAAAATTTCAAATTGCATCTTTTTGATAAATTGCACGCATTGACTTTGTTAGGGACCATCAACCATCCATATATATATATTCGTGTTTTCTATCATTGTGATTGCCTTGTCTCTGAGCCTGACCTTAGTTTTCTTACTTTCAGACAGGTATATTTTGTTCTGTTTTTTCTTTGATAAGAGCAAACAGACTAACAGTTTCAATGATTTTTTCTTCCATCATACTCTTCATGAAAGCGTTGACAGTGTTATTGATGTTTGAAATCTGAGCGAAATTTTCCTCTGAAACGTATATATGCGTGATGAATTTATACAAGAGTTGTTTTTTACAACAAATTGATTACCATGCATATGTAAGTAAAAAAAGTAATACATAACTCATAATAAAAAATAGTACATTTGCATATCTTATCTCCACCTTAAGATGTAGTCAGTTAATAGTTGGCATTTCGAGACGCTGATATGTAAACAGATAATTTCTACTCGATGCAGATAATTCATCAGTAACTTGCAAATAGTATGTTTGGAGCAATGTTTCTTCCAATTCTTGAACTCGTTCACAATATCAGCTGTGATCATGAGTAAAACTCTGGCATTTGGCTTCATTCACCATTTGGCCATTCGTGTATTTTTACATTGTTTACATACTTTGTCACGTGTAAGTACTCCTTGAAGAATAACTATATAATACAGGTCCATACAGGGCTCTGTATGAATAACTCTGAGTACAAGGAGTGATTTTTTGTGAAAATATTTCAGAATTCGTCGTGTTTTTGCTGATCTATTTAAATACATCGACTTCCATCCAGTCATCGACATTTTATATGCATATTATGAACCATCTATTAAACAGAATCATATTTCTATGGTCCTTTTGGAGTGAAATTATCATTAGACTTTGTAGATTTTCTTTTTCTTTGGGCAGAAAGTGATTTGTGTATCAGCATAATATCTCCGTTCTCTAGGATGCGCGCATGTGTGCGTCGCCGTATTTATTGGGTTACGAACATTAATATAACGTTTGAAGTTTCAAGTTGGAAAATTAATTAAAAAAAGTGTACATACGCACATGAAATGTATCCATCTAGCCGAGAATTTGTGTAAAATGTTGTAAATATTGTATAAAATTAAAAATATTATTTGTTTTTAGTCTATAAAAATGTATACATATATTGATGTATTATTGATGTAAAGTTATTCCAATATATATGGTTCACATAGTTAATAAAATAAATCCTTTATGAATATAGCTTTGATCTCAATAAATTATTGCAAAAATGTATAATATTTAAAGCCTTATAATATATAAATTTAACCACTATAGGTATGTGTGGGAAAATTGAAACATTTCTTTATATGGTTCCTGTCATAACAAGCTTTCCAAAAATGTATAGATATAAAAATCTAAACGAAACTTCAAGGAACATTAAAATCAATAACATAGTGAACCTGACTATCACATTAATATTTCAATATCCTAATTAGATGTATGACAATAAATGTGACGCTATACATGATTTGGATAAGTTACATCAATTTATATTTATATATATTAATTGTTGGTTCAAATATGACAGTATTTAAACACTCCTTAATATGAATGATGTGATTACATACATTTTTAATAACGGCAACGTGAAATATTTTACTGACTATAAACGCATCAGAAAAATAGCAGAATCAAATAAAAACTGGCGACAAAATTTCACAAAATTCATTAAATCCAGGTCAACAACTCATTAGTCAACATAACATGTGGTCGGCTTTTAAACCGAGTTTTACTTAATTTAAATCGAAGGAAAAGCCACTGTGTGTATTTTAGTGACGACAGTTTATTAAGCTATATGAGTGTTGGGCAAATATATCGCTCTACATAGTCAATATAATAAAGGATATGAAACGAGAGAGAGAGAGGGAGAGGGAGAGAGAGAAAGAATGAGAAGAGAAGATAGATGGGATCTATTCTTCATTGTCTGATTTATTATTTGATAAGAGTTATGCGTTTACGCGAACCATGGAACCTGGAAACCAGGATTATCGGTATCAAGTAGTTAATATATTTCTTGTAATTCTGAGTTGTAGCCTTGCATCAGATGAATACAGCTCAATAACAAACCTACTTTGGTATTTGAAGAGGAGAAAATTTAACTGACAAAATATCAATATTTTCCATTTTTCGATTTTCGATTTTCAATTCGATTTTTCAATATTATTTGGTTACTAGAAGTGAAATACACATAGATAAACAACATTATCAAATTATTAATATTATGTATTGTTAAAACAAGTTTTTGGTAAATTATTTAAATACATACATATCTATTCTTTGTAAGGAGCCACTGCTATTATATCAATGAAATAAATCAGCTTTCCTCTTCAGGACTATTTGACCGGTAGGACTAGTATTCTTACTCAACTAAATCTATGAGCAACCATGTATGTATAATAATTTCTTTTAAATCGTCCTGTTAATAATTAAATTATTTTTTCCTTCCTTTATCCCTACAAACTGTTCACCATTGTGGTCATTATCACAAATCTTGAATCACGAAATATTCTTGAACCGTTGGCGTATTTTAATGAGAAAAGAATATAATCATTCATCTCTTTCATCCCTTAGTAACATTCACAAATGTAACAAGTGTGTGAGAGATGAAAAAGCAATAATAAGAGATAACATATTCACTTGTAAGGCAGTGAGCATTTCGATATGTGAGTAGATATACTACATCAGTATTTATGCGAAGCAAGAATATTCTTGAGTTTATTTTAAAATCGGATTTGATTTAAAATATTTTGCAGGTATAGTATCATCTGTCGGTAGAAAGTATACTTAGTGTATCTGGAGGTGTTGGTATGACCTTATAGTTTTATCTATTTTAACGTCTCCTGTGACCACCTCTGTTTTAGTGTACCTGGAGGTCTGCTGTAGCCTCGCAAGCATTAATATTGCAATAAAAGAATCTTTGAATATTCTCAGTTATCCACATTATGTTTTAAGCTGCCATTTTTAGCTCGATTGATATATTTCATGTGTGCATATACACAGTTTTTCAAATAAATTTTCCAACTTTAACTTCAAAAGAATCTTTGAATATCCTCAGTTACCCATATTATGTTTCTAGCCGCCATTTTGTTTAAGGGTTACGAAGCAATTGTTTTGTTATGTATGTCTAGCAATACATATGTGTCAGTTTATATGCCTACTACAATCAATGTACTTATTACAATTGTTTAACTATAATTTATTTTTTCGGTGAGTGATATCTATGAAGTAATCTGCTATAATTTCATAATTATAAACAAATATGATTGAAGGATAAGATCGAACATCATATATAATACTGTCTATTGTGGTAGACCATTCAAATATATTTTTAAATAAACGCAATGTGCACTCTGGTTTAATTTTAATCAGCAGATATTGATCCACTCATTTTTTACAGTATTTGTCGATAGAACAATACATGTAAGGCTGAACCTGACTGTATGATTCCTGTTTACGTTTCCTGTTATTATTCTTTTTATAAAAGTGACCAAATCTTGAAAAATATATTTTATTTTATGTTAACATATCTTTTATTATATATTATATTTTTGAAAACATCAATACATTAAATATTAACATGCAGTAAAATCCCGTTTACAGCATTTTAGTAATGTCATACTTGTAAACATAATAAACGTAAAAGCAATGTTTATCAAACTTTTATTCAAAAGAAAGAAAGAAAGTATTAAACAACATATGAAAAAAATAGCTTTAGGTATCGTTTAATTTGTTTAAATATGCCAACTAAATAAAAGGTATCGATGTTAAAATATTTTTCATTACTCCATAACATTTATATCGATGATTGTGACACTCCCGCACTGCCCCAAAATGATAAATATATTCTGCATGAAGATTTAAGTGAGAGGTGCAGGAACAATGTGAAATCTGGTTAATGTACTGAAAAATATATAACAATTATGAAACCCCGCGTGTTACATTATCTTTATTGCACCCATATGGCCAAACGTTTTCTTTGAAATCTGGTTTACACATTGATTATTTACATAATATAAAAATATTATTGTTATACAGGAATGTTATATGCAGATATACTATATATGGTAACACTGGGTGTGGTTTACAGTTATCATATACACACTAAATAAATATTTAACTACATACCTAGCATACTGACATTTTGTTTTAAACTTCAATGGGATAAAAAAAGATTATTTAAAAATATGTTTTAATAGAGAATTTTATATGTGTTTATAAAGTTATCATACATGCATGTTTGTATGTTATATGATGTACATTAAAAAAAAGTTATATGTGAATATTAAACTCTTATAAAATATTGATTTTTTTTGGAAAAGAAACACAAAACATACACCTAGTATTAAATATTGTTTAAATATTTCAAATTTTTGACTAAATTTGTTATTTTATTTCTCTCAAAATAATTAAAAATATTATTTATAAAATGATAAAGAAAGCAAATTGTTTGTATTATTAGTCAACTAGAATTTTAGCTAATCCAGTTTGTATATTAATAATATATTTCCGAGCAATTGTTTTTGAGATAAATAAATGTTGAAAACTCGTGTAATCTATTTCAATTTTAAGAAGCACTTTTAGAGTTTAAATACATCAAAATAATACATACATGTTTTTACGGGAATTAATTTTTCATTCAATATATTGTATTTTTGCTACTGGTAAAATTAATGCATTTCAATGAAATATTCATTTAGGTATAATATACATAGTCATAGACTAAGTTAATACAATAGTCACTTATAAGGTAATATATTAAATAACAACATTTTAATCTCATAGTATCATATATTTTTTAGTATATGTAATTAGTAAAATGTAATTTTTTCAGTAATTATATTCAGCCACACATACTGGATACATAATTATTATCTTATAAACTGCCAATTAATGTTACTGTAATTGGCTCATATTTACCCTAACAAACGTTCTTATTTGAACGCCTGAATCATTACTAGATAAGCAGCTTTTAAGTCATATATTACAGCTAAGCTTTTAAACAGAAGATATTCAAAGCGTTTTCAGATCTAAAATTCTATCTAATCGAAGCATACTTTACACAAGATATTATCATATCGAATTACATATATACTTTTGTGCGAATTTACAAAAACACCTATTTTTTAATAGTTACATAAATATCCTTAGATTACTATTAGGTGACAACAATTGAGTTTGTATATCTACGAAATATGTATAATATAACTAATAGCCTTGTGTTACCGAATCTGACGTTTAGAAAAATCATGCTTAGACACATAAAATATTTTAGCGTCAATGCTTATAGCTATATCTTTCTTATGTGTGTAATATTAGTCTACAACGACTACTTATTTAACGTCTGGTCAGCGCATTATATTAAAGGATAGAATTCAAGATTCATCTATGAACGAGAGAATCAATTATGACATGGCTGGCGAATATAGGTATACTGCACGAACTATCCAGAGGTTCCACAGGTTTATCGAGCGTCAATACTATAGACTCAAACGTCCAATGTTCCAAAGCTAACTTGCAGTGCAATGGCATACAAGTATCTTTTTACAAGAAACAATTTATCACGCAGACTCCATTGATTCTATCCCAACCCGTGCAGATGGCTATTTCAGGTGGAACTCGACCGTATAAGTCAATTATCCGTGTGTTGGCAACTATGAACGATATCATTCTTTTGTAGCTATATACATAGCTTTGTGAGCAAAACAGTAAATTATAGTCTCTTCAGATCTAGACACTATACTTGAAAGGAAAAATATTTATTTATAATAAAGTGTTAATATAAAGTATACCATTTTGAAAAGAAATGGTAAAGCGAATTTTGTAGTATCGCTGTCGACATATTTTTTTATAATTGAAATTTCTGGTAGTAGGTATGTGGAACTCCAAAACCGAATTAAATTTGCATAACATTAATGGAGGTGTTTCAAATGCAATGCGTGCCAATTAAAACAAGCATAAAATACTATATATTTTTAAATAAAATGCAATATATTTTCTTGGAAATTACAACTATCCTTTACTTTTTTAGACATTTAAAATGCTTTATTAAATACTATGTAAATCCTATATACCGTGTTGTAATGCTGTGTTTATGACCATTTGTTGTTCTGACACAAGTAGATTTTGTAATCAAGTCGATTATATATGAACAAGTTAAAACCACAGACGTCTTATTAGAGTTTACCTACTTTGAGACTGGTATTCTGCTGAGCCACACACTCTTATACGTCTTGGTAACATAAGACAAACACCCACGTTTTCCAAACATTTGACCTTACTATATATGAAAGAAATATATAATTTTACTTATATAATCTCAATAATGTTTCTTGTCAATACGTATTTCAAACGTATTGAAAGAGAAATATTATTTGATTTAAAAATGTACTAAGACCAAACAAGTACCTATATAACTTATAAGCATGTAATACATGATATCTATATATGGCATGTATAGTTTAGCAATTCAAGTATTGATTGTGTAAACATAACTCGTAGCTGGATGTAAGGCAACTTTGGCTGCTGCTCTGTAAAATATCAAATTACAGTGAAGTCCTCGATTGTCAGTCTAGACAATAAATATGCATACGTCGTCTGTCATTAGAATCTACGTATGTAATTCACAAGCTCTACAAATGGCCAATAATAAATGAATAACAATATCTAAAAATACATCTAACACTGAATAACAAACATAAACACTTTCCAAATGATATTTTGGTGACAATGAATATCTCTGTAATATTTGGCATATTCCAACTTGTTTTAGCAACGGACTATTTTTGATAATTGAACTTGACTGAACAATATTTAATGATAGGTTGACTTAAAGGGATATGAGGTTTGGCGGGGTTGTCATGCTGTGGTTTTCAGGAGAGAAGAAACGTTAGTTTAGTGAAAACTGACTCTCTCCCATGCAAACTTTCTGAAGTAGTTTTTACTTAAAAGCCAATAATAACCTGCTGCAGTGTTAACCGCTTTTTGTGGTGTATTGGCGCTGTTTATTATTGATCAATATGTCAACAGTAATTAACAATAAATGGTTAGATGAATTCTCTAGGAAAACTATTATTTTTCATGCTATTTGATAATTTGATTAAAATTCAAACTTTAGATGAGCATAAAATAATGCGGAAATAATTCGCATATAAAGCATATGAAAGTGAATCTGAAAATATCATTCAACTGGAAATCACTATTGAACTCTAAAGTAAGGAAATATATAACTAGTAATCGTTCGAAAAAGAAGAATTTTAGTGGATATTTAAATAATGTGAATTTTTTTTTTCATTTAATGTAACTTGGTATTATATAATAAATATATATAATTATACTGTAAATACATAAAGATGAAATACTTTAACTGATATAAATCAAAGGAGGAATATCAAAATGTAATAATTAAATTATTTAATTTGGTGTATTGTTATATAATGGAAAATATTCCTAGTCTGTGATTTGTTTGATTGAATTCAATAAATTAAACATTTTATCAAGTTGTCTTATTAATGTTAAAGATTGAAGTTTATAGCAAGTATTTATATTTATTGATTTCCTCTATAAATGTAACAGTTTGCTTTACACATTGAATTTAAAGTCAAATTATAATGTATATTTTTACAATGTTAGGTAATACTCATGTTTTAAAAATTAGCATCGTAAGTTGACCAACTCAATAAATTTAGGATTAATCATTAAATTATTATGATTGTACGTTTAAATTTATGTTAAAAAACATAATTTTAAATTAGTAGTTTTAAAGCCAAACGCCACATTTTGATACTGAAAACAATTTTCTATTTGTATAACTATAATTTCGAACTTCAAAGTTATCTTTAACTAGTGTTAAATTACGTATATGAAGAACATTTGTACAATTTATTTTTTCTAGAGTAACGTTTTTCAATCGTCTATAATTGACTGTATGGCACAGATAAAATCAATAGTTACGAGTAATTGCATTCCTCTGTACATAAACATCGCTCGACAGTGTTCATATATATCACCTTAAATAAAAATTATTCTTGTGTCAGATAATATTAGATGCTGCTGATTAATTACGAAGCGGTTAACCATGACATTGTGTTACTTTCACAATAAAAAGGATACATTTGATATTTAATTTATTTCCTAATTTCCAACTTTTGGTCGAACATTTATAATACCTGCATACAGTCGACTAACTACAATAAATAATTGGCAAAAACGGTACATTTTTCTATCTTACTGGTACACAATTTCAGCATTTTGTGCATGTTGGTAGTATTCATAGCCAATATATTTATAAACATTCTCAGCATCACGATTTGAATCAATTTTGCTTGTTCTTTAAAAAGATATTCCCTATATCGGGTTACTAACCGCACTGTTGAATTAGACTTGTCTGTATCTACACATGTATTGAATTGGCTAAAAACTCGGCAACATACAACTGTCGCCAACGCAACATTCAAACCAAATTTAGGGACATAGTTTCATAGTGCCTATAACCTTCGGTTTACGAATTTCAACCTGCGTTTTCAAAGGAGACAGGCAAGGTGCTATTTTTCGAAATAAATAGGCCCTAAATTGCAATTCCAACGTGTAGGAAAAATGCGGTCGTTAATAACCAACTTAACTCTACTTTATTAACGACTAAACAGTCGGTGGTTTCATTTATGAATTGGGAAGTTAGGCATTTATCTGCTGCGATAGTGTCTACAACTTCAGTTTGAAAGGTCTAAGGATACTTTGACCACGCCAGATCGTCGTTGTTTGTGTTGACCTTCTGTTTTTGATAAGCATTTTCGGTTGGCTTTTTATGCCTTCTGCTTTCACAGATTGAAAAATTAACAGAATATAATATAATATATTTAGCTTTAATTACACCAATTTGTATACATACATATAACATGTATTGCACTATTTGACATAGATGAACGACCTTTTACTTTGAAGATAGGTGTACACTAATGGTGGCATTTGTTTAAAATGCAAAACTATTACAACAGTGCAGGCATCCAACAGTACACTTCAAAGTGCTATATATAACTACCTTTTAGTCGAATTAGTGTATTTGGTAGATAATTCATCATATCTAATTAAATGGATAACACATTCACTTATGTAACCTATTCAAAAGTATTTCGATTTTTAAAACAAATGATTATTTTAAAAGTGAAAGAATTGTATACTTAAACTGTGTTCGGCATTATACTTTGCTTTAAACTAGTAGTTTTCTAGAACCCATTTTATTCAAAGTGTAAGTATCAATAATTTGCAATTAAAACATTCTTCTCTTTATAATATTGTGAAGTGCATGAAATATAATTATAAACATTTTTATTAATTCATAAGTTCCTTTTGAAAATATATCAACCAGAGGGATATGTATTATCTAGAAGTTATGATAGTTTATTTAATTTTAATTTAATTCGGCCAAATTAATCGTATATGGTATGTACTCAATTCAACCAAACTCAATTAATTTCTATAAACAATTAAGTAACCTACACCTCAGCTGCTCAATCTCTCTCTCTCTCTCCCTTTTCCCTCACACATTACACATAACATAAAGTAAACATCATGTGACCCTGGTAGTTCATGAAGGAAATGTGGAAGGAAACTCAACATGTTCGGTAAACTCGACATAGCGTAGTATGGGTCATACAAATCATTTTCTTATTGAGTTTGTAAATTTTTTGTAAAAAGCGGTTCATTTTATTGCATCAATATTGAGTCGTTCAACCCAATAATTATACACAAACAATGCTTTGTTGACAATTTGAGAAATGGCACGATGTAGTTAAATTTATAAATAATAGTTAGCAAAACTTCTTTTAAGAATGTCGAAAACCGAATAGTTAAGAAAATATCTTCTGGAAAATAATATATCTAGCTCGAGGCATCAATCCTATGTTTTATTCTTGGGTACATTGTCCATACAATGAATATGTTTATTACAGCTGTGTCTTTGCATATATTTAGTGTTTTGTTTGCTTTGTACTAGTGTTCATAATGTAAACGTATTACGTTGTCACTTTGAGCATGTACATATGTCGTATGCATTAATTATATTTAAATAAGTTATATCGATATTTAAAGACATACATGTGTATGTTATTGTTTCTGGTGATTATGCAACAGGCATATCAATTGTAGATAGTTTTTGTTATTTGTTGATGATTCTTCACGTTATGTAACTAATACATATTTAGCCATATCTATTTTATGCTTTTAATTTTATTTATAGTGAATTTATATATTAGTAAATAATAAATATATTTATATTTACACATGGGACTGATAATTAACACATATAGTAAAATATTATCATGAAATAAATAAATTATGATATATATGATTCACCTCAAAATTATCTTTCAATTTTGAGCATTAATTGAAGCAACAGCCAATTTTCTCATTATGAAGTATAAAAATGGACTTATTGCTAAACTGTATCCAAGTTGTACTATTATTAAGAACGTTTTTTCTGTTAATATTACCTTTGCTCTTATAACTCAGTAATATATTTGACAAATAAAATATTGTAATGCTAGTAATTATCTTATTCTATTATATTTTTTGAACTTTGTATTATTTGTATAAAAATAGATATGTACAGCCAAGCTTCCCTTCCTGGTACGTTATCCAAGTGATATGCATTAATATCATATATAACGAAATAGTACCTACTTGTAAGTCACTTGCAAAATGAATGATACTCAATATAACTTTTACATCTGACTCTTACTATATTTCAAATAACTACATTCATATCGCGTTTTAGTATCTGTTTATAAATAACATTTCTGTATGTGGCCCTATAATTTTTTAAAGATGCCAAATCTATCCTTCGTGGTCGAATTTGTATTTCTTTATTTGATATTTTGAATAATATCTCATTCTCGATTGCTACTCTCGGACACACCTTATAAAATATGTATTTTTGTATCATCAAAATTATTAAATTATATTCCTCTACATGTTGTGTTAACCGAGTTTATCTATACTCGTAAATGAAGGATAAAATATGAAATATATTAGAACAACATTTTCGAAGCAATGTATAGAAAATATATCATATTAAAGCATTACACAAGTAATATCCTATATTTATACATTCCGTCTGTGGGATTAACCTACTGGTGTACGAAAATACATGCCGCATCTATACTTTCCTTAATCCCAATACATTTATCTTCCAGATTCGTCTCCGTCTTCGTCTGCCTCCTGTTCAGTGTTCTCTCCACCATCCAGGGATACAAAGAGCTTGCCGGAGAGATTCTTTTCTATATTGTGAGCCTCGTCTTTGTTGTTATAGTAACAAACTGATGGTGCCATAGTTCTGGTTCTTAACATAGCACAGGTTATTAGTAGAAACTTACGTTTTAATTTTTGTTTGATATAGTACAAGGCATAAATTTCAGTCGATTTATAAAAAATTGTTAATGTTTATTAATCCGTTTGTTTAAATGCTACGTTAATACTTCTTTTTGACAATGATATTTTGTATTCATCTATAGATAGCAAAGTGTACATAGAAAACCGTCAAATATAAATGATTAGATTAACGCGTGACAGTCGAGATTGTGACTGTTGATTGTGCATATCGTGAGTGTATAGATTGTGTATTGTTTCTTCCACTAGAACTTGTTTTTCTTGTTTTTTTAGATTATTGACGTTGTTTTAAATAAATCACAGTTTGCTAAGAATATATATTCAAATAATTTGGTTTTTACAATTCAGAATATCTTTTCAAGGTAATAACCATTTTTGTAAATTTAATTTCCTAATTTCAGAAATATTGGTGCCAAGTGCATCCGAAATGTGTTGATCTCTCATTATCTGTACAAGTATATTGCTTAATCTATTAGAAAATTAAAAGTATTATATACTTTAATTGTGTTCTTCAAAAATTCAAAACAAGTGCCTGTTATATTACTCTGCAATAAGAAACATGACTTATTAACTAAATAATTTCGATACCACAATATTTTAGTAATAATATATTAAATTCAATAAATATTCTCGATTTTATTTGAATCGGAAAATCTTTTCGAAAATGTCATCAATAAATAAATGTTTTCTAGTATATTTATATATTAGTGCACAACGTATGTGTCTAAGGCGTTTTTGACACGATGTATTTGCACATTTACTATTTCTTTAGTACCGATGTTTAATATCATTTAATTGTTATTCCACTCAAGTATTTTGTGAAGGTGTTTCATTTACTTTTTTTAAATATCAGGTCCAGTTTTATGAGGCTGTTAACTATATAATATGAAACATTATCGTCCGATAAACTGAATTCACCAAATTGACAAAATATGCCAATCATAATCCACTGATATACAACTGCATTTGCCGAAGAAAAAAGAGAAATGACAATACATAAAGTCCAAAGCAATAGCCAGACTAATTTAATAAATTGGTGGAATAACTGAGCCACTGTTTAGGAATTTATAAGGTCGACATTTCTCTATTTAATTTAGATAACTGTACATACATAGCTGACATATTTCATATCATCTATTGTTAACACTTACATATAGTCCGGCAACTGAGGAGGTTTATTCAAGTGAAAAGTGCCGGATTGAACGACCTCAAAATCTGAAAGTAAAAATTGTATTTATGTAGATAATAAATGCACCGTGTTTCTGCCGTGAATAACATATTTTATGAGCATTTGGCTGTTTCCCTTATAGACGAGTTGGAGAAAATGGTGTTATTTTGACCAGTTGACATGAAAATGCATATTTTTCAGAAATTAAACGTATTATTCATATTTTGAATAAGAATTGTACATATCATTTCGTTAATCTAGTTGTTATCTACATATAATTTACTGTCACAATTAGCTGTATATTTAATCATATTTACCGTTTAAATATATTTAAATGTCAGTTACTACACTAATTTTTGCTATACAGTAGGTTTGATAATTATATTCAAATATATATGCATAATAAAGAATATGATTTTTAACTCTAGTTTTTCTTATAACATGTAAATAACAACTATAAATGAGCAAAAAAATATGTAACATTCTTATTAAAAATATGAATAATACATTTAATTTCTGAAAAATATGCATTTTTATACAAACTGGTCAAAATCAAACAATTTTCTTATATTCTTTAATATAGAAACAAAAATTTTCATAACATATTTTATCCACTCGGCGGAAACACGGCAGCGATCCATTTTTATCTAGATACAAGTAATACTTCCAGATTTTAAGGTCATCCAATCCGACGCTTTTCACTTGAATACACCTCCTCAACTGCCGGACTACTAATAGCAAAATATGCAGTCATAAATCAGACCATTACTATTTACTTAGTAGTCTTGCGTCACACTACAATTCACCTAATTACTGCTTGAGCAATTAGAAACCTTACCTTGCAAAAATAACTTTTTATTAACATTGTTAATGTAAGATCTGACATCTTCATAACTGTCCCGGGTGCATTAACATATTGAAGACAGCTGATGAAATTCTGTCAATATCAAATATACAGTTATAGCTAAAATAACCTAACTAGGAACTAACTAAGTAAGAACCCAACACAATATTGATTTGATATATTATGTTGTTGAGGATACTCACATGTATAGTCAATACATATACATTCAACATTTACAAAGAATAGATGATTCGATATGCATATTCCCACAGGCATGTACTATTATATTCTGTTATAGACTAGTATATAATGAAGGAGGGTGATTAGAAATGTGTAGATATGGCGTTTTCTCGTAGTTCAGCAGACATGTGTCATATGATTATAGATCTTTAGCTTGAAGCATCACAGTGTTTAGAAGCAACCCAAAACTGTGTGTTTAGCCTTTACCGACCTGTAAAAAACTAGTTGGTGATAAAAAAGTATATATAACGTCGAAGACATATTGACCAATGCTTTCTGCTTTTGACAAAAGCGCAAAAGTACAGACAGAAGTATTCCATTTTGAAAGGAGACAGCCCATCTAAATATGAAATTGTTTTTCAAAAGCTACCGCGTGGATACTTTTCAAATTGATCGGTCCAGTGGTTTGCCAAATGATAAGGGAAATACATAAGTTATTCCTTAAATAGTATATGAAGGGTAAATGTCACAAGTCTACAGTATGAAGGGTTGTCAACTCATTTTCGATAAAATAGTTTTTGAAATATGTTGAATTTAAAAAAAATGTTTTTAGAACATGTTTAAAACTAAAAAAAATTAATGAGTTATATTTGAAAATTGAAATAGCTACTGTAAATGTAAACAAGATCCATGTATATGTATGTAGTGGCAAAATATGTCATTGAAAAATGGCCTATAATTTTACATTGTTTTAAGAATTGAAACTATTGGAACCTTCGTTTTATATTTTATTTATATGTGGCGTACTCTGCTTTTGTAAGATAAATTGTAAGCATACTTTGCTGGAATATCTTAAATATTTAGTCGCCATAAGCTTAAACTAACCAATCGATAATTAGCTCAATGCTGCATTGCAAATCGGTTTGTCTAAGTCAGCTCAGGAGTATGTAACGGGGTTCCAATATATGCTACTATACCTTCGGTTTTGTATGAAAGAGTCCAATCTACTTTCCTTAAAACGTTACATGTAAACCAGTTTAAACGTTTAAATCACATTAATACAAGTTAAAAACGTATTTAGAAAAGTAATAACAATGTAAATGTTTTATTTAAAATTATAATAATAATAATAATATTAATATTTAAATATATTTATAGAATTTATTTTAAGAGCTGAGTTCAATTAAAAATCTAAGGTGACATCATTAATGTAGAAATATTATAATATTAATAGTCAATTCTTTGTTTATTTATGTATACACAAACGTTTACAGATTCGAAAGACACAAAATGTGCGGAGTATTCTAGTTGTTTGTCCAATAGAAATATATGCTATATTCATAAATCCATTTCTTGA
The DNA here is from genome assembly GCA_036023295.1 of Invenusta paracnida. NCBI lineage: Eukaryota > Metazoa > Platyhelminthes > Proseriata > Coelogynoporidae > Invenusta > Invenusta paracnida. The sequence continues at coordinate 2,127 of JAYRBW010094781.1, read as the reverse complement.
ATAAGTAAATGATCCATACTTATGCAATAATACATTTGTATAGAGGTAAACGGATTTTCGTTATTTTTTTTATTTTCATGTTAAACATAGTATGCTTGCCAGTTTGCAATTCGTTTTGGTTATATAAATAGAACCCAAAGAAATACAATGTTTTTTTAAAACGTGTCACTAATTTGTTTTTTTACTCGATGTAAAAATGTATCATTTAACATTTGATATTCAGGAATGGACTCCAAAAACTTGTTAATATAATGCTTATTCAGAGAGAGCAATAAAACAACAACTTTCACTACCAAATTGTTCCAAAAAGGTGTGAAGAATTTAATCTTGACTGAGTCTTCGTCAATTTTTTACAATTTGATCAATTTTGACATTAAACATTTGGTGATGTGAAACAAATTAAAAAAATAGGTAGTGATGTTAAGTAGATGTATCGATTTAAAAATCATGAAGGTGCCGTGCATCTACATTACGGAAAAAAACAAATATTTCTCTTCTTAGTAGTTATTGATCCATTTCTACTATTCTGGTAATGCCATGTTATCTAACACATATTATCGCCTTATTGTTCACTCATTTAAATCTAATATTGTGTTCAATCAGTCTATTGTTATCTATGGAAAATGGTGCGTCACTCATACACATTCTACTCACTCAGTGTTTTTTTGTGGTTTTACATATTTAAAAAGATTATAAAAGGACATTTAGCATATATATATACCTTAAATATTCAAATTGTAGTACATGAAGTCTGGATATGTTTCTTTGCTAAATATAAAAATATATTTTTAGATTTATTTGTTAGCATAAAGTGTTATGTTTTTGAAGCCTAAATTTAAAGAAAACTTTAAAATGAAACAATGAAACATATAATGTGTTATTATAGTTAGTACATTATAGTATTATACTTTTAAAATGTTATTAAACAGATATAGATAAAATGTAGCAAACACATTTTTTAAATAAACTTATAGATGTGTAAATTCAAGAAATTCAGTTAAACATTTTACTGAGTCTTTAAATGTTAGAATACATTCATCCAAGCAGCATTACATTTTCTTGAATCATAATAATTAAATAATAATTGGTCCAGTGTTAATGTTATTTTGAAATAATAAGTATTATTAACTTATCACTGATACTATATAATAATATACAGATAATCCTATAATATTGATTTTATTTACACGGTATAAAACTGTATGACAATTAAATCAAAAATCAATATAATATAAAATAAAATAAAAATATGATGAAGATAGAAAACGAAAATTAAACATTCTATAAATATACATATTTCCTTGCGCAGATAAATTCATTAAATTGTCAATTTTTATCTAAATAACTTTCCAAACTACAAGATATAGGTAGCGAAGAATTATATGAAATGTATTAATTGTTTAGTAAATAAATATTGTTATATACAGCTTGTATATACATAAGTATGATAGGTATATGATAGGTATATTTTATGGGGAAATCACGGAATATAGTATTTTAAAGTATATTACATATACGATTGTATCATAGGTACACATTTTAAAGATATTTTGCATTATAAACAATGCATAGTTCATCCTGATTATAGATGTTATCCCTTAATGGATATTACAGGTTGAAAATGAACAACGAGATGAATAATACAATTATGATGTATACCAGTATAATGCCAAACATAATAATTTATTATCCATATCAGATGGTAATATGTTATGCACATTAGTAAAATAATGCATTTTTTATCACAAACATATAATCACACAGGAGTCTTTGAAAGGAATGACGAGGAGTAGCTATATATGCACATACGTATACCAATCTATTCACAGATATTATTGATGGCATATGTTGTGATGTCAGCCACAGCATATTATACATATTATGTTTATAAAGCATTTATAAATTGGTGTTTGAAAAAAATTAATAGACGCTTTATTGATAAATTTGCTTTACTAAACTGGTTTAGAAAAGCTATTTTGTATCTTTTAAAATGGCGTATTTTTTGTAATAATTATTTATAATGTTATTATTTAAAATAATATAATTAACAACTTCTCCTCTCCTCTCCTCTCCTCTCCTCTCCTCTCCTCTCCTCTCCTCTCCTCTCCTCTCCTCTCCTCTACTCTC
>JAYRBW010094770.1:0-20649 GCA_036023295.1 Invenusta paracnida | reverse complement strand
GTCCTGTTCAACATCATGCTTACTATGTTTTCATAATATTTAGTAATCAAATACAATGCAAAACTTACTTTGAAAAGGAATAGCTTCTGAAGAACTTGTGTTGTGATAACACTACCATCACAATAGTCAATTTCTATGGATCAGGCACAACATTGTTTTTTTTACTTATACAAACTAAAAATCACTGAAAACAAAAAAAATCGCAAATCGCAGAAATAAAGCAAAAAATCGCTGAGATATTAAAATCGCAGGTTGCATAAGCACTGGATTATCCACTTAAGCTCACTGTTAAAGTATTTCTAATGTTGTTTAATGCGTGAACATTCGTAATATTGTAATAAACTTATATTTTTTAAGAATATTGTTATAGAAGTATCGATTACTGGTTGTCGATTTATTTTTATCGGATTACTATTTCAAATATTTAAATGTTTTCTGTTAATATCATTGGCAAGTTTTACAACTAATTTTCTTTCATAAATTGACGTGTGTGAATATATGAAAAACACTTTAAATGATTACCCTGTAAATATACCCCTGGTAAATATTTGAAAAAAATATCTGAAAATTATCATATTTTTTGCTTAATTATAATTAACTACTTACCCCTTAAAAGGTATTAAAAAGTGCTAAAATTATTAATTTAAATGAAATTGAAACAAATAATTGCTTTATGAATGAATGATATTATTCGTACATTTATAAATAAAAGTAGATTTTTTATATCTATATTTAGATTGTCTACTTTGGTCAATTCACGTATTCTACTAGTCTTCATAAAACTACGATATTTAGGATATTATGTATAAGCATTAAACTTCCTTTGTTTGCATACTTTTATAGAAACGTTTAGCTAACAAGTAAAACTTCTTATTTATTTACTATGCGTTCAATATCCCTCTGGAAGTTAAGAATATATATCATTAATATGTCATAACAATGTCAAGAACGTTCAAAATATTAATCATTCGCTTTGTATTACCATTTAATTTGTAAATTTTTTAGCCCTTTAACTACCTTAATTTAGCTAACCGCTTATTGTTAATTGTAATTAAATATGCATTATACACACACACACATATATATATATGCATATATAATTAAATATAATAATATTAAATAAATTCGTTTGTTGAATCATTAGCCTGTCAAATTGGTAAAATATGGCTACTCTATTACTCATATATTGGTTCAATTTTTTATAAATTTAGTAAATTGCTATAAAAATGTACTCATATATTATGTAAACACACCCACAATTTTATATATAATAAATGCTATTATATAGCATTTATTTATTTATAAGTTTAAGCTTCGATTTATACTTTTCTATAAATATCTATGTAATATGGATCTAAAATAACTAATATAAATACCCCAATGCATATCAATATTATTTATACTGATGAAAATTAATCTCATTTATAGGCAGCTTTTCTTGAGAGTTGCTATTCCATTTTTCATAGTCACATCAATTTATAAGCTTTCCTGTTTTAAGACTAAGTCTATTATTTATCTGAATTTTAGCTTTTGATGGTGCTTCTTATATATGTGATTAATGTTAATGGGATGTCTATAAATCTCCATACGTTATAGTTAGTATACGTAGATACATAATATATACACAGGCATTGTATGCTATTCATACATTTAATTCTTGCTATACTAACATAAGTCAGATGTCGGATTAATTCTCTTTTCCGACTATTTGTACTTCCATTTCTTGTTCATTTCCTGCGGCGCTAATCACTTGAAAATAATGTCTGGGGGTTCTGTTATGTATGAGGAAAGTACATAGATACATATATGTTAAGTCAAATCTGAAATTATTGTTTCTTTTGAACCATTCTCTTGATTATGTGCGGAGATGAAGTATATATAAGGTTTTGAACGTTTTTATAAATACTGTTTTAGTGTTATACTGTAATTTAATCAGATGTGAAGGAGCGTATTATATAAATAATTTAATATATAATTAATCCATTAATTAACATACAATTAGTGGATTGATCAAAATCTATGTAATGTTTATTATCGACAAATTTAATATCACGAAATCAATAATAAATTAATACTTGCGTGTATCACTGGACTAATCAAACGACACTTTTGTAATATAAGTAAAATTACGACCACTTAGTCGGATATTGATGATTTTTATAAAGAACACATCAAATATATATGTATATAATAAGGTTAGTTAAATATCTTATTATGCACTACAGTCATAATATGTTTAACAGTTTATCATCTATGGAAACTAATGGAAAATCAAAACTAAAAATACTAATTTATAGACTTCTCGAATCAGGTCTAAACAATAAATACTCCTTAAAATTTAAGTAATATTTCTATTAGTAAAAAGAACGAGCTTTTAAGATAACCTTATCTCATAATCATGGTCAAATATTAGAAAATAATATTTCTACTTCTATACAAATAGAGAAGCATCATAAAATTATAAAAAACTAAATTACAAACATTTAAAATAATAAGTACATATGAAAAAATAAGAAGAGAAAATAATTCACTACTTTTTATGATGTCTATAGTGTATCTTATAAACTCGGAAAGTATATGTATTATATATACCATTCACTTTAATTTAACTGATAAAATAGACCAGCTCTTAATTGTATTGTACCATTTCGTACTATTAACTGATTTTTTCTTTCGATTTGAATTATAACTACTTTTTCGTTTGTAAGATATTTTGGTATTGCATTACAGTAAAATTCATAAATTATGAAACAAAAACATTTTAAATTGCATAAATCATTTAACGGCGTTGCAGGAGTGTATATTATACCCATTCTTTCTTTTTTGTCGCTGCTTATAGGGATCCCCTTCGCCAATCAATATCAAGTGGACCGGCGAAAAACAAGCCACAAACTTGAGAATCTTTACTCACACACGAGTTACTCTGTCCGCGTCCAAATCCTCTTCCATGATCACCACCACTCTGTGAGTGACTCGGTATATTTCTCCACCTGGGGCGAGGTAGGCCAGGTGTGTCTTTGCGACCGGATAGGTGCCTACAACTCAAGTGTGGCAGGTACCTGCAAGCCCAACACCCTGGGCTGTGACTGTCGTACTGATTATCATGGGTCCCAGTGTGAGGAGTGCCGACCAGGGATGTACCGGGCTTATGGGCAGCCCTGTGTCATCTGTCCCTGTCATGATAAGGTCTCTGATGGACTCTGTCGTTGGAGTGAGTACACTACCGTGGTAACGATACATTGTTGTATATTTATGCAATTATATTTCAGTAATTTAGTGTGCAATTATTAAGATTGATTTTAAAGCAATCAAAAAAAGGATAAAAATCATCAAACTGTTTGACGCTGCAGCATTGAGCTGCTTATTATCGATTGATTAGTTTTAAGCCTACGGCGACTAATTAATTACGATATATCATTATATCCCGGCAAAGCGTGAAACAATCTACCCTGTTATTATTACCAGGATATGCCACACCTATATATTTATAAAGTATTATTATAGATATTGAGTATAAGATACTTTCCGATTTCTTTCGTTTGTAGAACTAATTATAAATCTAATCTTATGTATTTCATAACTTTACTACTACTACACCGACAAAATGTTAAATTTATCCTTTTATAAGGCATTTATGTATTTAAACAATTAAATTTCTTAACCCCTTTGTTTTACAATGTAAATTAACCTCTGTCCACGTTCAATTAGATGCCGCTACCGACTCGGCCCAGTGTACCGGCTGCCGACAGCACCGAAGTGGACAACTCTGCCAGCTCTGTGACATCGGCTACCATCGCGCGAACAATCTCGCTTCTGTCACCATACCCAATGTCTCAACCCGTCTCGAGGGAATGAACAGTAAAGAGATCGACGGGGATGTTTGTGTGCCATGCTCGTGTTCGGGTTCACCGTCCTTGTGCGACCCTGAGTCCGGTGTATGCACTCGATGCTCAAATCGAACGGCGGGCAATCACTGTCAGTTCTGCGTGTTTGGGACTGCGGGCACACCACCCGACTGTCGAGGTAGAGGTTTCTTTGTTTATTTGTTTCCTTGCTTTTGGACCATCTACTCGGGGGGGGGGGGGGGGATTAATTTGATGTATCCCCTCCCACAAAGCTTTAGAAATGAACAATATATTTTAGAAAATCTATCATATATATGTTTAGAAACTATCAGTATAGTATTTTTGTCGATATCTGATAAGTAATACATTGTATAATATAATTATTATATATATTATATAAGTAAAAATCTATGGTCTTTTAATATCAATATATACTATAATAATGAGAATTTATCCATAATCGATATCGATATCTGATAAGTAATACATTGTATAATATAATTATTATATATATTATATAAGTAAAAAATCTATGGTCTTTTAATATCAATATATACTATAATAATGAGAATTTATCCATAATTAATAGATTTTTTAATGAATACTTTATCAGTGATTAAAGGCCAATACATTTTTGTAAAGGGGAATCTACATAATTATATTTATTTCAAACCTATTAGATTAATAACTACTAACAACACGATAGCATTATTTTCTGTAATACTTTATTTTCGAGTAAAATTAGATATTCAAATTTTTTCTTTAAAAATGTAACTAATTAAACTTCTCTTTTGTATCAACGAAGTACCATAAATTTAATTATTGTCACTTTCAAAAAGTGCTTACCAGGCACATACTACATTTATTAAGATGTATGGAAACAGTATTCCTTAGAGCTTATTTTCCTTTAGAAAAAAGGACTTTTGTGAAATAAGTTCATTTACCCTAAAATTCATGGAATAGATAATTTTATTAACTTACATACATTTTAAAGACCATATTTCTCTAAAAGAAGATTGGAAAAATGCTAAAATCTTTATTTAGTAATAAAAATTATATCTGTGGTTATATTGAAGTTACAAAATACCACATTTCTCAAATGCCAATAAAAGGCCATTTAGATTGTACATTAAGTCATTCTATTTTCGTAATATATTGCTTGCCTCCTTTCTCTGTAGGCTCTGCGCAAACAATGGACCGCACCCACCACACCTCACTGGTCTTAGTGATAGTAGGCGGGGGTATGCTCGTCTGCACTGTACTCATGGGCCTCGGCTGGATGCTAATGCGCTCCCACCATGGTGGGGGGCCCAGTCTCTCCTATGGGCGTCGTGGAGAGAAGGTAACTCGCGGGGGTGCAGGCTCCAGGGGGGGAACGCCATGGCAGGTTCTCTATCGAACTAATGAGGACAACGAGAGCTCTGCCATCCTGGCCAATGGACCCGCAGATGGGAACCAGGGTGGCAGTTGTACACCGCCAGTCTCTGAGATGCCGCTTTCTTCCTCTGGTTCAGCATCTGCGGGAGGTGTAGCTGGGCATTTGGTCTTCCGGGGTTATGAAGAGGTTTATGAGCCGATCACCTACAAAGCTTAAGACGTAGGATTGTTGCTACTATAGACATTAAATTGATTACATTCTCTGTCTAAATAGGCATTCTACTAAACTACACCTCACTAGTTTCAGTAACATAGTGCAAATGCTATATTTTACACATAATGTATACAATAAAATTCACGTTTTGTCGCCTAAAAACTTATCGTCTCTATTAATGTCACTAGTCTAGAATTCCCGGCCAATTTTACTATTACTTTATCAATAATATTTTAAGTTTTGGTTAAATTCGTTTACAATTACATATCCCTTAGTTATGTATAGTCTGCGTATGAAGAGAGCGATAGAAAAATAATGTTTGTTATATTTTGACTAAAATATAAACTATTTAACATATAGATTGGTTAAATATTTAATTGTTGTCGAAGATTAGGCAATTTTAGAGGATATCTAATACAATAAATAAGTTTATATAAGTTTAAATTGTTTATATGTCTGATATCTTTGGTTGTTACATACTTAAATCTCTGGTTGAGAATCTTTAATAACTTGATCAAAGTCATCTATTCTTCGCCAGTTAAGGGGTTTGGACTATTTCTTTATGGCAATATAACTTCTTTTAATGGTTATATTTTTTATGCTGTATTTTTTGTTTTATGGTAAAACTATTTTGTTCTTTCCAACAACTGTGGTGTAAAATCATTTTGGTGACATCATTTAAAAACCTCCATTAAATGCGTTATTCACTTTAAGTTCCTACATTAAGCTGTAAAACGTCTCCACCATTCATGTAATTTTTATACCTAATTTGAAATTTAAAAGGACACACTAATGGGGATCAACATATTAGTATCACTTTTATTGATTAATTTCATATTTTATTACCTTAAGTATTGTTATTATGTTGTCATTTTTATGAAGCTTTTCAAAAGCCATATCGGTTATTCACTGTGTAAATGTTATTCTTTATGAACAATTATTTAATAGAACGATTTCATTTATATATTCATTGTTAAAATGATTTTGTACTTTTAACCTACGTTTGATTTTTTGATTTTCAGCATTCCATCGCCTTCACCTATCATCACCTAATTGTTATATAACTGTTTTTTCAACATTCGAGGATAACATTTATATTCTCTTGTTTCCTAATTCAATGATTTGACATTTGATTTCCTCGAAAAAATTCGCTGTATCTGATAAAGTTTGAGGTTGATAATATACGCCAGCACAATGCATACTGAATAACTATATATTACACCAGTTGACTGAACGAATAAACCAGGAATCAGAAATACTTGCAAAATATATTCACAGAATCGGTATTTAAGAGAATTTAATGCATGCATCTAATTTAAAATATGTGTCGGTGAAACTTCGGATATTTCCCTGGAGAAGCGGGAGAATGGTATAGGTGACTATGCTATAGGGCAAATTTAGTATCAGGGGACGATTTATTGACTTCATTTTCACTTAGAAAATGAACTATTTTAGCTGCTCTCTATAAGGAAAGGAGTCAATCCGGTTTATCCTCACTCGTATTGTGTCTTCGACTTTCCACAGTTCAACTGTCCTAAACCTTACCTATATCTATGAGTGTATGTATAATATGTATACATTATATATAATTCATAGTTTTATATTTATGTCGCTCTGTGAGAATCACATTTTTTCGCATATATTTTGCACTTTTGGTTAAAAATGAAATTCGCCACTATTAAATCAGCGGCAGAGATCACAGTAAAATATATATTGCATATTGTGAATATCGGTGTTTCTCCATAATATATGTATATGTATATTATTTTATGGTGTATATGGTGATAGTAAGATTATATGTATAGTAATATGGTAGTAGCATAACATAAACTAAAACCTATATATGTTATGTTAACATTACATGATATAGTAATATATTTATATTGTTTCGGAGTTAAATGTATCATATATTTATTACTTCAATTGTGGCTTTGCCAAAATATTGGATTGTATAATTTCGGATTCCATTTAACAATCAGTTCGTCTTCTGATGATTTTAATCAAATATTTACACTAATTTATTTTGTCTTCAATTTAGAATCAGTTACGGTTATTGCTTTTAAGACTATTTTGTCAAGTGAGAAAATTATTAATTATTTGGAGAGTATTTTATCACTTTCGGTTACGATATTCATGTGAAATAGAAGTATAACCTTTGTCATTTAAATGTTTGGCATAGTTACGGCTTCCCACTGAAATCCCATTAGTTTGTCACGCAAAGTTGTGATATTAAAAACATAAATATGAGTCGTTTGAGTTATATTGATTTATATCTCTTTCTATTATGAGAAATATTTTTACATTTTGAATTAAAGCTTTTACCTAAAAATATTGCACACGCGTTTTATGAAACCCTTGATGAGGAAATTCATTACTTATACATATTATGTATGAAATGCTATTAGCTAAGTTTTGTATGATTTCGTAACCTCAAACCACATTGTAATATCCGGAGAACTGTATCTCTCTATATCTTTAGAAATTTAATTGGCTGAATAATAATAAATAAATTTACCTTTATAACGTCACATCTAAAACAATTATGTTTTGTTTGAATGTATAAATTTGGTGATAGTATTTATTTGAAAATGCTGCTTTAATTTCCCTAATTATCCCTAATTTTAAATGTTTTGTTTTATATGGTAATGGTAGGTTATCATTATCTATTTAGATTAACTTACTTAATTAATATAACAAATTATTGTTAGAATTATAATATTATAAGACTTACACAGCAATAATACTTTAATTAGATAATCAAATTTTCTATATTTATAAAAAAAAAAAATTTTTAACGTGTCTTTTGCAATACATAAGAGCGAGCTAATTTATAATCTTAAAATTATTAACCATATTATTGAATATATTTTGTTAAAGTGTACTTCTTTTACCGAATGAACGCTAATAAGAGTTTTTCAATGAGACACTTTATCAGTAACTAAATGGTAATTGTGCTGAATAATAAATTGATTTATTTGTCTTTCTCAAGAATGTACTTTTTCTATCGTGTTTTGTTTTGCAGAAACTTATTATCAAGTCCTAGCATTCATCCTTTATATTTCTTCCCCAGTCTATTCCATTATACATGTACACATCATTTGTTATTTCTGATTATAATTTATATTGTAATTGTCCAATCATAACAATAAAATTGGTGATATTTGTAAAAAGATCTGCGATTTTTTTTTATTTTCTACATAATACGTTAATTGTACGAGTAATATATAAATTAATGCATTCATTATATACTGAATGAAATTTTTATGTTGGTTTCTTTACAACTATTTATTTTTATCTCTTGTCAATTTCCTCCATAATGAAGCGTTCTTTTTGACGTTTACCATCATTTTAATTATTGTATCATACTATTAGTGTTCGTAATGTATCCCATGTTCCATGGGGTTTTAACTTTTATTCAATTCCGCACTTATTGAAAAGAACACGTTATTTACCTATACTAATGTTTCTTTTTTGTCCAATGGAACCTTTGTGTATTGCATATCGTTCAATATCTACTTTTATTGTACAATACTACAATCAAATATTGTAAATAGGTAAATTTCACATTCTAACTTATTATTATTATTATTTCATGTTACTGAAAGCTAGTTAGTAGTAAATTATTTATTCTGTTCATTATTACGCTATTTTTTATTTATTTTATTGTATATGCAGGCTACGCATTTTGTTTTGATGTTCATTAAAATAGTATATTCGTCATAAGTATATATTAATTTTTTTAATTTAATTTTTCTCTTAAGGTATACCTATACTTAAATCTTAAAATATACATATGTACATCTTACTATGCAAATAGTCATCCAATTAATAAAATATTCAAATTACAATTGTGTTATGAGAACTTTTTAACACTGTAGTTAAAACTAACTTGTTACTAAACGTCGGTATTAGATTTCTATTTCAAACTATTAAATATATATATATGTGTTGTACTGATCAATATGTAATCAAGTACAACCAAAATAATTTCTATGAAAGAAAATGTATTGTATTTTACATAATGTGTCCATGAACATTTTTATACACATACTTAACTGGGATGATAAATGATATGACAATAATAAATATATATTTATACTAAACAACCTGTGACATGTATATTAAATCACATAATCATTCGATTTAATTATATACACATATATACGACAAAGTATTTAAAAAAATTGTCTAAAATTTTAAAATAGTATACCTTTTTCAATCAACATAAATTATTTATAATAATTAAAAAGCGTTCTACTACTTTTAACTATCCTGTAATTTTTGGATAAAAGCATATTCAAGGCTCTCATCGAAATGGAATAACACTTCTTTAATTAGTTTTATCCGTTACTATATTTGCTGGCTTCATCTACCTAATTTATATTGCTAAATGCCCAAGAGACTAAAATCGATATGAGTCTCCCGATTTATTCATTACTCTTCTAAATTTACAATTATTTAGAATAAAGTTAATATGTCGGACATGATTGATGCTCTTAGTATATACAAGGAGGTAGAGGAGAGCATAGCGGGAAGTTCTATTTTGAGATTTCCATCTGTCCCTTTTAAGTTTCTATCCATAAATTAAAAGGAGTGAATCGACAGCTTTTCTCAGTCAATAATTAATAACTGATTACTCGCAAAAGTGTCTAATGATGCTATTATGCAAAGGAAGTAATATTGTGCATCTCATCTTTGTTAGTGGAATATGCCTGGATACACCATCTAATTAATAGTAAAAGTAAAATTATTTTAAGCCTGTAACTGCCTAAACATAAGACCCATTATATCAGTAGAATGAATAGTAAATAGTTGTGCCTATTAATAAAAAAAAATAGTAAATCTTTTCTTAGAATAATTAATCTTATAGATTTATTATAAAATTCAGGCTAACTAAAACGAACGAAAATGCAGATTTTTTTTTATCTTACAATTTGTAAAATTTTATATTTACCTATTTCGTAGATCTATGAAGGCAATTATAATAGTTCTCAAGTAAATAATAGATTCTAATATCATTATTTGTGTATTTAACTTATATTTACCTATTTGCTATCATTATTTTTTATGCGTGAATATATATACCGATTTAACAACTGTTATACGGTCGACAGCCCTCGCATAGCTCAGTGGTTAGAACAGTCCTACTCTATAACCAGTGAGCTATGAGCAGGGCTGTTGATCCGTAAGTTTTGAAATAAAATTTTAAAATTTGCATAATATCTAGTAAGCTAGAAGTTGAGAATTCGATTCTTTGTGGGAGGCGCAAATGTGAATATTTTTTCTATTTTTTGGAAACTGTAAATTTTTATTTTGATCAATTTCATTGATCTAGATTAGCAATTATTATAGTTCTAAAGTGGTTTTTATATTATTTATGTTTAATACCTACTTACTAGAACAAATTTTTATGCAGGAATATTTATAATACCGATTGACAACTGCATGGATCAATAGCTTTTAAAGCTCCGTGGTTAGAATAGACATATGTACATAGCGCAACATGTTTCTCTGCAATCAACAGTATCACCAGGTAAACATTTATGGGCTATACATAAATGTGGTTAGACTGTATAATTAATGTCATCTCTATTCTCTAATAGTATAGTATATTATGTACTACTACATATTATACTATACCTATAGTATTCTTCAGTTTATTTTCATGTTTAAATATATAAATGTTTAGTCTCACAATTTTTTTGTTTGATGATATTGTTGGTTGCATTGAAACAAGTTGCACTTTTAATAAATCTTTTTGACGATTTTTATTTTTTTTATTCTCTTAAAGTTAGCTAAAAATCCCATAAACGTTTAAACGATTACCTAAAAGTTTACTTAAAGTTACCTAAACTCCTAAATGATTCCTTAAATGTTTGTTAAAAGTTCCCTAAACTCATATAAGTGCTTCTCCAAATATCTTAAGTACATACGTAGCACTACTGCCAAAGTAAAAATAACAAGTTTAAAATTTCCACATAAACATTTGCTTGATATATAACAAGCAGGATATCTCACAACAACAGTATATATGCAACATTTACATAAAACAGCGGAAGCATTAGTAAATTCGGTTAACCTGACATCAAAAATAACAAATAACCATAATTGCTATGAGACAGTTCTAAGTATCATCGCAACACTTGATTGGCTAGGTTTAAATATGCATAGTAATGGAGAGCGCTCTTCACATTTCCTCTGGTTCGAATAATTTCGCAGACATCGTCTTCAATTCTCTATATTTTTTATGATGTTCTCCATTCTTTAAACAACATATGTATATGTATGTATATATAATAGTTATAGTCAAGAAATCGATGAAGTTACTGTAGTGGGAAGGTTTTGATTTTACATTAGCTCATCTCTGTGCAATCCAAAAAGGTAGGGGTGAGTATCTATTATTACCAGCTATTTTAAGTAACCAGACTTACATATATATATGTCTTTGCCATTTCCATGTTTATATCATTGTTCTTGTAATTCTCTTCGTCAGATGTATAGTTGTCCTCTAATTCTGTATTCTCTTCGTAATCATATCATCTCACTTCTAGTTATTTTGAAAATAGTTTCAGGCACAAGGCTTCTCCAGATCCAACAGATTCCTTAGATTGCTTTCTCCAAAGTAGAGCTCATATGTAATAGCGTGGTTACTGCTCATCGTTTCTGTTATATGTCCATAAAAGTCTAGATGACCCAAATATTTAACAAAAATGTTCCATACCTAATTATTTTCAATCTTTGATGTCAGGTTATCTGAAACGACATTTACTAATGCTTCCACTGTTTATTTAAACACTACTGTTGTAGTGAGATATTTTGCTTTTTATTACAAAATTAATGTTTTTATGGAAGTTTTTATTTTTACTGAAGCCACGTATGTGTACTTAAGGTACTTAGAGAATCGTTTAGGGAACTTTTAACACATTTTTTGGGAATCATTTAGGAGTTTAGTGAACTTGTAGCTAACTTTTAAGGAATCAATTAAAAATTCAGGTAACTTTTAGAAAATTAGTAAAAATAAAAACATACATTCAATATAGAAACTAAAATAGTTCATGTACGCATTTTTAATTGCGCCATATCATTAACAATCACTTTGTAAAGCACAGTATGTGAAAACGGACATTCAATATAAGAACTTAATTCTTATTGATTGTTTAATTGTACTCATTTATAAAATGATTTGGACTGGTACTAATTTCTTCCGGTTGAGATTGAGCCACATGATTTTAAATGACTCGCGCAAATATTTACTTTATGCTAGGAGACGGATAAGCAATTATTGGACGCCTACACACTTTTCAAAAATTTAATGAAGAATAATCCGTGGGCCAGGAGACAAAAACGAGAGAAAGAGTTTGATACATCGATAAAAAGCTATGAATGTTTAGATTAAAAAATATGATAGAATTAATAATAAAATAATTTGGTAGCTGGAACACATTATTGCATTTATCTGATTTCCCATTTAAAGAATAACAATATTTTCTGTGTTTTTGACTGGTTTTAAACTAATTTTCATGAAAATGCACATTTTGAAAGAACATTATGTATTAACCGTTTTTATCATACATGTTGCGTATTAATTTGTTTATCGAAGTGTTTTCTACATATTACAAGCAAAATTAGATATCTAAATCATGAAAATAATTTTTCCGCTACAAATGAATAGCAATTCCCATTTAACTATAAAAATGGTTTGGGAATTAACTTAAACTATATATGGTTACTAAACAATTTAGTCAATGCATTTTAAAATGCTTGTTACACGAAGAAAATCACTTAGATAAACAACATGACCTGCAACAGTTTAATATGAATAATATCAAGTTAAAACATTATTTTTCTTAAAAATGTGCATTTTTAAGCAAGTACACGAATGAAAATTTTTTTCTATTTAAAAGCTTTTAGGAAAAACAAATATACAATTTATCATATAGGCCACATTTGTTAAATTAATGTTATCTGTAGGTAATTAGGTACTTCTTAATGGATGTTTTACTTGAAAGTTAAATATTTTATTTATTGTAATTTGATGTTTATAACAATCTATTAAAGTGTAGTATGATTTCGAAATACTTTTTTATGTAAATACAAAGTGAAATTAAAATTATTAACAATAGATAATTAGTTGTCTGTGATATTTTATGCGATAATTTTCAAATTTTACGTATCGTGAAATATATCTTAATAATAGCATTAGTTCTTTTTAATATGTCGAAAGATATCTAAGTCTAAATTTACTGCATAAACATAATTTTTCAGTGTAGGTACATAGCAATCCTTCCGATTGATTGGTATATAGTATGCCATTTACACGCGATTAAATATTTTATACGGGTGAAGTAAGAAATCAATAAATAGATAAATTTTATGCCCCACAATTTTTCCAAGCACGCACACTGATCAGTAGCTACTAAATGTATACTCGTAGATTATCTCTCGTTCGCTATTTTTCTTAAATATCTACTTTACCTTGTTGGAGCTTTGTTGGGTAAATGTATGCGTATATATTTACTCACGACCTCAGAGTCCCTTCCTTCCCCCGCGGCCCTCTTTTGGGGGATGAAGGGTCATTTCGTAGATAATCACGCCGCATAAAATCAAGTGTAGGCAAGCAGGCGGGAGGGTTGTAGCTTTTGCTTTACCTTGCTGAAAGATGGCATCGACGCATCAACTTACTCGTTCTTCGCAAAGATTGTGGAGAAAAAAGGAGGAGCGAGCGATCGGCAAAAGGAAGGAGATACTCTAGAGTGTATTCTTCCCGCTTGATACGAGAGTCTTACTTTTCTCGGAATGCATCTCAGCTTCTTTTTCTCAAAGCGGTGAGCATAAGAGGAGAAACAAGACACGACATCAGTTGTGAGAATGTATAGCACGCTAGTAAGCCAGTACTTCTTCATCATTCTGTTCTGTGTCTGTAGTCTACTTCACGCACGGTAGAAGTTACACTTAGTGTTGATGCAGTTGGCACGCAATGATACAAAAAGCTATGTATAATACTTGGTGTTCCCGATCAAAGGACTTTACCAACGCAGTGTACCCTGTCAGAGTGTGTATGACGGTCATTTTTGGGGCATGGCTTATCTTATAAGGGCATTTTATCTATTTTATCTATTCTTCTTTTACCTAGTCAAATATTCTTTCGCTTACTTTTTACCATTACACATCGTCGTTATAAGCGCAGTATAGTAAATGTTTAAGTAATCAATAAATTATTATAAAATTAGCCCTTCGATATTTATATAAACCAAATTTACGACTGTATTTAACTGTGTTCGTAAGATAAACTTATAGATCAACTGTCCATACTCTGTAGTTGTAGTAGTAATTGTTTCAATAATTGACTTTCTCTCAGATAGATTACATTTCCTCATACGGTTTCTTCCTAGGGGAAAAAACATACATACTCGTGTTTACTTAATAACTTCACAAAGAAATATTTGAAAAATTATTTCTAAAGATAGACATATTCTATTAACATAGGAGCTTATAATGCCAAAAATCTATTTTTTCATATAATAAAAGAAAACATACTTAATATTTAATTTAAAATATTATATTTGAAAAATTATACAATGTAATTCATATTAAAATAATAGAGATCAATATTTTCAGGAGTTGCATAAGACTATAATTTAATTAATGCTTTCCTATAACAACAAATATTTATGAATGGAATTACGAATGGAGTAAGTTAGAAAAAGGAAAAACTGTTTATTTTAGACATATATATTAATGCTTCCATTTATTAGCGGCATTACCTTTAATATATCACTTAATTCAATTATAGGTTCTTTTTGAAAAAAAATTGTTATATTTTTAAATTCAATTTGTTTTCAATATTTATCCGAATTATAATCATTGAAATAACTAGAACACGTCCGTATTTCTTCACATTGTTTATTTATTATATATATATTCTTTTAAGTTTCAAACACGTCCGTATTTGTTCACATTGTTTATTTATTATATATATTCTTATAAGTTTCAAACACGTCCGTATTTGTTAACATTGTTTATTTATTATAAATATTCTTATAAGTTTCATTAAAATTATTTAGGGCATAAAGTTATAAACTTATTATGTAAATTATAATTGTGTATAAATTTAGTTAAAGTAGTTGAATAAAATATTATGAACGATTTGTTTATATACGTAAACACGTCTTAAATCATAACATAAGTACAATTTACTTTTAAATTGATGAATATTCCATTGCTATATTCTGGGAAAATTCGTTCAGTTAACTATGCATAATAAAACTAGTCGAATCAATATAACTGGTAAAATATAGATAAAGTATCGTCTTTATGGATGTTCCATCAGCATACATGAGACTCATCAATAAGAAACCTGTCAAGTCAAAGCAATCACTGTTGAATAATTAAATTTATTTAAGCTAAAGAAAAATCTCAAAACCAGAAAGTACATTTTTCCTGTTTTTCTAAGTGCAAACTTAAAATAAAATATAAAAAACAGATTTAAAATTTCCTTTTGTTTGGCGCATTAAGAATAAAAGAAAATAATTATATTTGAAGCATTATGTGAGATAAGATTCAATATCTCAGATAAAATTTAACTATTTATATAAATATATAGAATAATTATATATTTACAATAACAATTAATTTCATAAACTTTTAAACTTATGGTAAACTTATGTACAGCAAAGACATACTTAGCATGGATTTGTATGTATTTTATATATAATTAAACAATTCTGAATATCTATAATTTTGCTCCTCAGTTTAGTACTATAGTAATAAAAACTATAGTTTAGTTTTGCACACATTTTTACTTAAACTAACATTTTGTTCTGTTACATTACATGGTTGGAAATCAAAACCATTACTGTTATAAAATAATCAATAAAATTCTAACTTTAAATTGTATATTTTTTATATGCACTATAAAACTAAATAATCTTAGAGCACCAAGGAGAGAAGATCTTGAACCCAGGCAAAAATAAAACAAATGGCATTTTTAAAAAGAGGAAGACGAAATTTTGTTTTCATACTCCCAAAAGTGACTGGTTTGCTTCATTAGTTTGTCTTAGGAGACAGTCTTGAAAGCTTTAGAGGATATGGTTGACAGTGGATATAACGTTTATGAACTGAGGTGATATTTAGATTCAGTATCAGATATGAGCATGAGGTGAAAATATAAAAAAAAATTATAATAGGGGGTTAAGAATTTGACAATGTTAGTAACGAAGACAAGGTTAATCAACTAATAATATCCCCTTACTTGAATGTTGTAAATTCATTTTGAGTCAATCATACACATTTGTAAAAATAGAAAGACATTTAATTTAATATCGTAATTTCGAAATCACTTGTGCACATAATTATTTTTGTAACTCTAACTCTAATAATATAAATTTCAAAATATAAAAAATATTATTAATTCTGCAATATCAAAAAAGTATGACAATATCATGCATAAAACAACAAAAATTACAAATTATTGCTGAATTTAACAAATAATAATCAGTAAAGTCGACAGATAGTTATGAGCATTAACGTTTGTTAAAATTACTTTTAACATAAATTTGTTATATATTTTTATGAAAATTGCGTTTGTTTCATAATTTCTTAGATATTCAATTATTCATTTTACTAAATATATACTACAGCTTCAATTGTTTTCAAAATTTATTAAAAACTCACATATTTGCCAACAAAAAAAAGTTACTGTATAGTTTTTTCACTGACTCATTTCATTACTATATGGACTATTCAAAGACTGCTCTAATAGTAAGCGGCATATATCGTTACGTTCACAGACACACATATACTTTATCGTCGAAAATACTACATTTAATTTAACTTTAAAACGATAATAATTTCGAGAGGGTAGTAGTTTTGTTTTCTTTTGATCGTATTTCAACCCTGGCCGCCACCAACAACCGTTGTCGTTAAGTTTCACCTCAATTTCCTCTTATAAAGCAGTCTACCCTTCTTTGCAGATCCCCCGTCAATCATAAG
The DNA here is from genome assembly GCA_036023295.1 of Invenusta paracnida. NCBI lineage: Eukaryota > Metazoa > Platyhelminthes > Proseriata > Coelogynoporidae > Invenusta > Invenusta paracnida. The sequence continues at coordinate 3,222 of JAYRBW010094770.1, read as the reverse complement.
AATAGGTATTTTTCGACTGAGGCAAGATTATTTCTAGATTTCATCTCTCCTTCGCTCATTTTCTTATCTTAGTCGCTTAACAATTCATTTCATCCTTATAGCCAGACTCGTTTCTTTCGTTTACATACTATCAAGATTGAGTAAACCTTACGTATACATGCCTACTTACGTTTAGGAAACAGAATATTTTAAAACACAGAGGAAATTTCTGTTCTCTTTGTGTTGAATTTTCCTTTGAATAAGAAATACAGAAGAAAAAAAATAGTTCTTTTGAATTTGATTTGTTTGAATTAATCGCACATGGCTACAATCAACAAGTTTAGAAATGTGAAATATAGTTTGATGTGATTCTGCGAACATATAGGTAGGGTACATAATCTATATATTATTTAGCTAAGTCTTCCATAAAAAATTAGTCAATAAAAGTTAGTTTCATATTTCAAAACGTAGCTGTACTTCCAGTAAAAATATTTTTTCTAGATTCTCTTAATGAATGAAATATTATACGCAATTAAAATATCTTTAATAAAAACCTTAAATTATTTTAAAGTAATATGATTTATTCACTTGATGTTTTTATTTATAAAAACAATAAAATCACATGCTTAAAAGTGAATATTACTTTTAAGAGTAATTGTATTCATTAAATAATTTTTTTGGATTAAGACATTTTAAATTATGTTTGGAAGCAAGTCTTTTTGTCTTCAAATTATACTAACTAAATTTGAAAATCTGCAAAATTGGAAATGTTTATAAATTTAAGTGTTATTTTATTGTTTTCATTTAATTTCAAATGCTACATTGAAAATTTAATTATTATTTAGTACAGTAGTTTTTATTACCTTTTAATGTTATGAAATGTTCCTTATAGTTACGATTTTACGTCAAAGCAGTATAGTATTTTAAAAACATTGAGAATAAAGAGATTATAAACTAGATTAAGAAAAAAATGAAAGTATAATTCATTTGTAATGATTGTGTATGGAGTTCATTTCATTTATATTCTAGTACTAATACATCTCAAAAATCTAAACTGCTCACGTTTATCCTTTTCAAAACAGTTCAGGCGCACTTAAACAGCTGAAATAAATCTTACGTGAAGCCCGTCAAACCGCTTAATTGATTTCAGCTCCCGATGCAGAGATTTTATCTTTTACTCTCCCACTCAGGTACCCGACTCAAGAAGACTTAATTATTATTTTCAGTGTGAGGTGGCATGAATCCCTGTATAAGTCAACTCTCCAAGGGACAAACAACAAATCTGCAACAAACAGACTCCTTTGCACCCAGTCGTTTTCGCGCTTTTAAATACAATATATAAACAAGCGAAGAAATTTGCCTATTAAGAAGCATACAGGAAAAAAATCGCGCGCCATTTTCCTTCACAATTTCTCCAGGGAGATTCATGCTCTCAGAAAATGTCTCGGCTAGCCAACCCCAGATAATTAAAATCAGAAGTCTGACATTTTTTGTCTTACTCAGCAATCATTAATCTTTTCTTTTGATACTGAAAGACTTTCGATTCGTGCCTCATTTTCTCCTACCTTTTCCCGTCCATGAAGAGTATAACAGAAGAATAACAGAAGAATAAATATTGGAGGGAAGAGGGTGGATATTTTTATCTCCATAGCATATTAGAAATGGCTTATTTTCATCAGTTGCTTATTGTTAATGAGCTTGTTGCTTTTTACTGTGTTTTCGTTCTAGGTAGGTGACTTGAGGTTGCGGAAGTTTTAAAGAATAATAGTTAATTTCATAATTTAAATTAGAAACTTGAGCACTTGTCTCTTGCACCAGTACACTCAGTATTTCATATAAATAATGTAGTACCATATTTAGCATCATTGTGCGATAAAGGAATTGGCTATGATTAATCTCTCAGACACCGTTGCAGTTGCTATGATCGTTAACGTCAATAATCATTGATATATTAATAATAATTAGAGTACATAGCATACAAACCCTGTCAACCCTTGCCTTTGAAGGAAGCATAATAAATAGGAGCATAATAAAATGAATTCATCCTGATTTAGTTCATCATTTAGAGGAATAAAGAATAGAGGACTTCAGTCGGAATAGAAATTAAAAAGCATAAAGCACAGAGGCATTATTTATTAAAATGTGCTAGAGAAATTGTCCTTTGTGAGATCATTTGTTATTGAATACCAAAGAAGTTTAAAATGCAAATGTTCCTTGTCATAATTTACGAACAAAATGGTCTACAATGTTTTATTTCACTATAATACAGTTTTTATAAAGGTCAGCCAACTTTACTTTTTGATAATGTTAATTTTTATTCAGTAAGTTAGAAAACAGATATTAATAAAAGATAAAATTTGCTTTAAACTGTTAATTTTATTATGATTATAACTAAATTCAATATATTTTTGAAATCTATCGAAGAAAAATATTATTTAAATATATAAATCACATGAAATCCTATATAATTCATGTTTGTTTGTATATTGAAGTTATACTACTAAATCAAACTCCCATTTTAATACAGCACATAGTTTAATTAATATATTATAATTCAATTTATTTTGTTTTAAAAGTGAATAACATGGGAAATATATACCTACAGATAAAAGGAATAAAAAATATCTATAATGTTTTTATAAAATTACATCACCATGGAAATAAACTATGTAGATTTTAAAATAAATATTATCGAACAAATTTTATATATGCTTCAAAATAATAATACTACTATTATTAAAATAGTTTAAAAAATGCAGAAGGCAATAATCTTAAGATAGTTATATCAATTTATTATTCACTCTGGACGTTGTAATGTCTTCGTCAACAGTTTCATAAAGGCTTCTTAAACCTATAAATGCTATTAGACTATTATAAATAAAATCACTGCTTAAATACCCGATAATTCGTATCTTGATTGAAAACATATATTTATTGTAGAAATAACATAACAACGAATAAAAACAAAATTTATTTCAAAACTTTTCGTGTAAAATATATTTGATATCAATATTTTTGTTTGGGTTATAGGTATATGGTGCAGTTAAAATGTATTAAAGTAAAAAGCTTTGTATATGAATTAGTCGTAACTAAATTTTAATGAAATTGTTAAAAATTCATCTGTATTTAATATTTTTAATTTGTATTTTATATGTGATTACCACAATAAAAAAATTGAATTAATGTCATTATTAATATAACTTATACAAAAAGTAGTATGAGATTCGTAATCAGGCCCGTATT